>PVJS01036008.1:0-20690 GCA_004027185.1 Glis glis
ATACTGTTCAGAACTGAACATTTGTTTACAAGATAACTGAGCCTGTGATGACATCAGGCCGTGGATGAGTTTGCAATGGGAAAAGATCATGTGGGCTGAAGAACTTCTTAATTGGATTCCTACAAAGAGTGTTCCAGAGTGGCTGAATAAGCTTACTAATACACGGTTTCAAGGACCACTGGAAGTACTCCAAGGAGCCTCTGAAAAGGAAGAAGGATCCTTGTTTGTGAGTTTCTTCTCCCTGGTTTATTTCACTACCCATACCTATTTTAAGCTGGAAAAGTTGTGAGAAATCAACAGACTCGAATTTCTTCATGAATTTTGTCTGTCCAGAGTCATTATGATGCAAGTAAAGAGAAGCCAGCTGATAATGGCTAATACAGTGCCAAAGACCCATTAGCTCATGAGAATTTTCAAGGTTGGGTCTCAGGGCTCACCCACTGCTTCCAGTAAGAATCCAGTTTCTTTCTATTGCTCTCTTCTGCTGCCCACATTTGAGTTCTTTCTAAGGATGACTCTTTTTCTGTTAGCAGGATGCCTGTTAGAAATCATCGGGCTAGTCAACACTTCTTGGTTTATGGGCTGAGAAAGAAAGTGATGCCAAAAAGTTCCAGGCAAAGCTCTTAAAATTTACCACAGTTGCCTCAGTTAGGTAATGTGCCTGACACCCTCCTCCCACTAATCAATGTACCTAGGAGTAATAAGTGTTCTAATTTATTACTTTAATAATTTATTATTTATTTATCATTATTTTACCTAATCTAATCAATCCATTATACTAAACTTGACATAATATCTTCCCAAAGCAAATGGTCTACATAATCAGGGTGCAGATACTTGTATTTGTCCCCCAAAGAAACAGAATTATGTATACTAGATTAGGATAATTTCCGATGAAGTGTGTTTGTTTTTATCTTATTCAAGGGGCTGAATTATAAAGTGTGGATGGGACATAGTGGAGCTATAAGGCATAAAACACAGGAACTTGGCATGAAGAACAGCAGCGCCATCACTAACCCCAGACCCAGATGACAACAGAGAGGGAGAGCTGACTGGAACCTGGAAGATAGTCCTGTAGTAAATACCATGTTAATGGGAGCAGGGACCCTAGAGGCAACCTCAGAGAAGCTCTGGGAGGGAGCTAGAGGAATTCAGACTCTGATAATCTTGTTTTCTCCTGTTCCTGCTGGGAACCTTCACTGTCCAAACCAAACCAGAAACCTATGATGTCCATGATGGTCCTCCTTCTAGGGCAGAGCACACTAGAAAAGACACAGAAAGAGTTGGAAGGACAAATGGAGGGTATTTTGCATAGCATCTGAGTCAAAGACTGACAGAGGACTGTGAGGAAGATAAGAGAAGAAAATAAACCCTGGGGAGACTATCAACCAGTGTTCCCTGCAGACCAGCAGGATTCCACTCACTTATCTTACCAGGAACTTTAAGATAGTTACGATAGCTCCTTGTATTCCAAAAAGCAGATAAAGCCTCTAAAAATACTTAATATCACATTATATGTATATGAGAATTCTTCTATTTAATAACTAGAAGCAAGAACTATGTATCTTAATTAACCATATTTTAAGCACAGGTATTTTGATTTGAGGTAGGGTTTTTTGATCATAGGATATGTTAAATTCTAATAAGTTTTTTTTTATAAAGTTTCCCCCCTGATTAAGATAATCAGGGAGTTACAGTTTTGGTGGTTTTCTGCATAGGGTCTAAATTCAGCCTAGCAACCAACAGTGCCTAAACTGGATGTAAAAAATTAGTTTTGCCTCTCCAAGCACAGAAAAGGTATATGTCCCAGGGTGGTTGCTGCTGTCATGGATATAGACTGCAAAATATTCTGTCTTCTACTGGCAG
This sequence comes from Glis glis, assembly GCA_004027185.1. Taxonomy (NCBI): domain Eukaryota; kingdom Metazoa; phylum Chordata; class Mammalia; order Rodentia; family Gliridae; genus Glis; species Glis glis. The sequence goes on from PVJS01036008.1 coordinate 1,867, forward strand.
CCTTAGGAGAGTCAGATGGATCAGCCGTGGCATGGCTGTTCAGCTTCCTCCCTGTATGCCTCATAACAGGGACAAAGGCATAGAATGATAGAGTAGGCCGAAGAAGCAGAACTTGAAGTTCAGGCAAATATGGAGCATTAGGGCTCAGCACATTCATTAATACGATATTTATTGAGTGACTACTCTATGTGTGGTAAACACATAGAGTAAACACAAAACAGAAAAAATATTTTTGTGAAGTTTATCCTCTAGTGGGGAAAGTAGATCATAAATAATATCCCTACAAATATGAACTCTATTGTATAGTGATAGCTGCTAAGGTGAGAAAATAAAGCCAAGAAGAAACAAAGGAATGTGTCCAGTAAATGGCTGAAATCTTAGTATAACTATGGGGGGGGGGCGATAAGAAGGAAGTCAATGAGGAAGTGCTTGCAGGGATATCCAGGGACAGCAGAGAGTAAGTACCAAGTCCTTGACCTTGAAAACTTCCTGTTCTATTTGAGGAACAGGGAGGAAGCTAGAAGGGTTTGTTTGAGGCGGAGTGGATGAGCCAGGGAGAGGCGGTCACAGAAATGACAGGCGATGGCGAGGACAGATCCTACCAGCCCAATAGGTCATTCTAGGGAGTCTGCTGTTTCAAGTAGCGTGAGAATCCATTGGAGCATCCCGAGCACAAGAATGGCATGATGTGACTCGTGCTCTAAGAAGATATTTGGCCACTGTGAAGATAACAGACTAAAGGAGGGTTGAAGCAGAAGCAGGGGGACTGACGGCTGCAGTCCGCGTGTCCCCTCCAAGGCTCGTGTTGAGATGAATTGCCACTATAGCAGTATTAAGAGGTGGGACCTTCAGGAGATGGTTGGACCATGAGGGCTCTACCCCATGAATGGGTCAATGCCATTATTGCAGGAGAGGTGTGGTTATCGCGGGAGTGCGCTTCCGATAGGAAAGGGGAGTTTGGCCCAATTTCCCTTTGTCTCCTGAGTACTCACCTGCCCTCTGCCATGCTATGATGTGATGCAGAGACCCTCCCAACACCAGTGCCATGGGTTCCCTGCCTCCAGAACCATAAGCCACATGAATCTCTGTTCTTTACAAATTACCCAGTTTATGGTATTCTGTTACAGCAGCAAAACCCAGATTAAGACAGAGACCAATTAGGGGTCTGTGGATGGTACACAGGTGACACAGGTGGGAGGCAGTGGTGGCTTGGACCTATGTGGGTGACAGTGGGAATGGTGAAAAGTGATCAAATTATCAATATATTTTGAAGATTATACGAGTTTGGTTGTATGTGTGTGTGTGTGGTACTGGAGATTGAACCCAGGCGCATTCTACCTCTGAGCTACACTCCCAACCCTATTTATTTTTTTATTTTGAAACAGGGTCTTGCTGAGGTGCCAAGAGGCCAGATAAGTTGCTGTGGCTGGCCTCAAACCTGCAATCCTTCTGACTCAGCCTCCCAAGTACTAGGATTACAGGCATGTGCCACCACACCCGATATATAAGATTTATTATAAATTTATAAGATTTATAGCAGACAGGCAATGGCATAGAGAGAAAAATAAATGCTTTAGTGTCTAAGACCAGTGAACTGTTTCCAAAAGGGTTCCCAGGGAAATATCTGAGTTCTAGCACATCTGAAATTAAAAGTGTGTCATTCTCCTGGGGCAAGTTTCAAGAGAAATTCTGGACTGATCAGGATGTGTGAAATAACAATGATTCCAAATGCAAGATAAGATGCAGAGTGAATCAAGGCAATGTCAGGAACAGTTGAGAAACTCACTCCAGATCTCTATCAGGAGGCTGGCATATCTCTAGGTAGGAAGGCACCAGGGCGCTTAAAAGCAGGCATCAGGGGGATTTTTTTTTTTTTGCGGCACCGGGGATTGAACGCAGGGGCCTTCTACCTCCGCGCTACGCCCCCGGCCCTATTTTTTATACTTTATTTTGAAACCGGGTCTCACGAAGTTGCGGAGGGCCTCACTAAGGAGAGAGAGAGAGAGAGACAGGGAGAGACAGAGTGTGAGAGCTGAGGCTGGCCGCGAACCCGGATCCTCCGCCTCCCAAAGTACTGGGATTACAAACATGTGCCACCACGCCGGGCTATCAGGGGGATTTTAAATGTGGTGGGTTCAGGGTGTTAGACAGTGGTCCATCATCATGGAACAAGGTGGTCACTCATTGGTCCAGAGAGGGATCTAGTCACAGAGGATGAAGGCATGAGCACCTGCTAAGGCACCCAAGCAGGAGGCAGATGGACTGCATGACGAGCCTGCTGCGTGGCTGCTGGGCTAAGGCTTTTCTTGCTGCCTCCACTAAGCCAGCCTGGTATTGGAGGCTGCGCTGGCAGAAATCTACCGGCAAGCGTAGGAGGTTGTAGAACTGGAAGGCACGCAAGTTAGGCCCAGGAAATGATGCTCCTTCAGGCTGCATCTGTCAGGAAGATTCAAATGATAACAGAACGTGGAGGTTAGTAACAAACTACAGATGGCATTTTTATCCTTCTGGGGTTTCTAAGCCTCTACTGCCTCAGCAGCTGCTCCAGGGAATTTCTGATGGTACAGTCTGTTCACTAGGTCAATTTTTTTAGGTACTGGGGATGGAATCTAGGGGCATGCTACCACTGAGCTACAGCCCTAGCCCTATTTTATTTTTTTCATTTTGAGACAGACTCTCACTAACTTGCCCAGACTGGCCTTGAACTTGTGATCTTCTCACCTCAAGTACTAGGATTAGAGGGGTGTGCCACCGTGTCCAGCTCAGGCAGGCTCCTTGCTACTCCTGACTATATTGTGGATGGAGAAAACAATTATATTCCCAGATGGAGATACACAGACTACAAAAAGCATGGGAGTAAGAGATTATAGTCATGCACTGTGTAGTGACACTTGAATCAACTGTGAACTGCACACAGTACAGGGGTCCCATAGGACTATAATGGAGCTGCAAACTCGCTATTGCCTAGTGACATTGTGGTACCTTCAGAGTGCAATGGAGTGTTTGTGGTGATGCTGGCAGAAACAAATTTACTGCACTGTCAGTGGAATAAAAGTACAACACATCCGCCGGGCGTGGTGACACACGCTTGTAATCCCAGTACTTGGGGGGTTGAGACCGGAGGATCCAGGTTTGCGGCCAGCCTCAGCTACTTAGTGAGGCCCTCTGCAACTTAGCAAGACCCTGTTTCAAAATAAAGAATAAAAAAAAAGGGCTGGGGGTCTAGCTCGGAGGTAGAATGCCCCTGGGTTTGATCCCCAGTACCGAAAAAGTACAGCACATCCAATATGTAGAATGCACAATACTTGATCATGATAAGAAATGAGTGTTACCAGTTGACATATTTACTGTACTAAGCTTTGGATCAATATTTTAGCATATACTCTTCCTACATATCAAAAATCTACTGTCCAAAACAGAGTACGCCGTGTTAGCCAGCAGCAGCCTCGAACCTCTTGTGTCTGCCTCTTCTCTTGATTGTATCAAGAGGCCACACAGAGTGATTGATCTGCATCATGTAGGTGTGTCAGTACACTTAGGATACTTGCACAACCGTGAAATCAACTAATGATGCAAAATCTGCCCTTGAGTAGTATGAGACTGTATTTGGCATGTGTAGATACCGCATGAGTCCTACTGTATTGAAAGCTGGGGATGGCAGAAGGTCAATCCAGGAAGAATGCCTTTAAAGACCAGGTGATTAACTGCTGTGTGGAGTCGTTAGGATTGGTGAGGAGGAGAGGAACTGTACGACTATTGTCTTTAAGACAGCTTTATCCACCTTCGATGTGTGGGTGCATTAATCTACTAGGGTTTCTATAATGAAATACTGCAGACCGGGGGGCTTAAACAAAAGAAATTTATCATCTCACAGTCTGGGGAGGCTGGAAGTCCAACATCAAGATGTCAGCACAGCTGGTTTCTAAAGAATCTTCTCTGCTTGGCCCGTATATGGCCTCCTTCTTTCTGTGCCCTCACAAGGCCTTTTCTCTGAGGGCACACTTCCTTGGTGCCCCCTCCTCTTCTAAAGACACCATCTTGGACATCATATTGGTCTAGAGCTCCACCCTTATGATCTCCCTTAACCTTAATTACCTTCTTAAATGCCTCTTCACCAAGTACAGTCACACTGGGAGTTAGAGCTTCAACATATGCATTTGGGGGTGGGGCACACGTCAGTCCTAACAGAGGGAGGGAGATGAAGTCAAAGGTGAGAATCCCATTGTGCATTTCCAGGAGGGAGGGGATGGAGATATGAATTGAGCTGATGGTAGTGGGAAGGAAAAGAGGATGGTTATGGAAAGGGTTTCATAGGTCAGGGCTGCAAGACAGAGCAGCTGATTGAGTGCAGAGTCCAAGGAAGCGCTGCTGGTAAATCAGAAATATCGAACCTGTATAACAAGGAGAAGGATCACGTGCTTAAGAAAAACAGGGCCGTTTTCTAAGTGTGTTTGCCTCTTCCACTTTGTGTGTTACTTATTTTTCTCTAGATACGACCTCCGCCCCATCTTTCCCTATTTCCTATCTCCTCCAAATTGCTACTGCAGTAGAAATTCTGACAGTCTCCATTTGGTTCATTTTCCTTAAGACAATTCCAGGAAGCAAACCCCTCAGTCCCCTTCTGCCAGCCCTCTCCTGTCCCTACACTTCCAGGCATTGCGATTCTTTCTTTTGATTCTTTATCTGTTTACTAGTTCCTCTGTTTTTTCTTGGTCGACCTTCCTCCCTCCCATTTCTGTTGTCATCTCCTATTCTGTCTCTGTTATTGCTCTTAAGGAGCCTTATGTCTAAGTTATTGCTTGCTAATTTACATGTATGGAGATAATTTTAAAGGCAATTTATTTCGAAGGTGGGAAGCACAATACAAATAGAGATGTACCACTTTACAAACCATGCAATGTGCTTTTCAAACACACTCTCCCAAAGTGTGACTAAAATAAAAACAAGCTAATACAAACTCAGAAATGAGGAAACCCGCCGGGCGTGGTGGCGCATGCTTGTAATCCCAGTACTTGGGTGGCTGAGACAGGAGGATTGCAGGTTCGCAGCCAGCCTCAGCAACTTAGCGAGGCCCTCCATAACTTCATGAGACTCCGTTTCAAAACAAAAGAATAAAAAGTAGGGTTGGGGGTGTAGGTCAGAGGTAAAATACCCCTGGGTTAAATCCCCAGTACTTCAAAAAAATAAAAATAAATAAATAATTAAAAAAAGAAATGAGGACACCCACATAATATATCATGAAAAACAGGGCCTAGGTAAACTTATGGGCAGTTGTTAAAAAAGAGATTATAATGGAAATTGTATTATTTTGCTAAGTTTTTGAAATTTGAGTACTAGAAATGCTTTCCACATACTAGATCTGAATCATTTGGGGAGTTTGATAAAAATATGTTTTCTTGGACACCAACATCCCACATTCTGGTTCTTCTGGTCTGGTAGAAGACTGAGAAATTGGCATTGTAAGTAAACTCTACAGGTATCCAGACACCAGCCGGGTTCAGGAACCAGTTTCAAAGGAGACAACCAGCCAAATCTCTTGTGGCCAACATCAGGATCTGAATGCAGGAAATTTGGGTTGTGATCTGACAAATTTAGCAACTATTATAATTTCTCTTAAACAAAAATGGCAGATGAGATGTTCTGTTGACTTTGCCTTTGAGGTTGATGAAATGGAACAATCCTATAGGTAGTTTGGAAAGAAATGTCATGCTAAGAGTGTTGAAAATGAGATTTCTTACCTCTCCCAAAATTCAAACTAAAATAGCAGAAAATTAGGAGTTTTTAGATTGTTAGAAAAAAAAAAGAATTCTCATTATATTTTGAAAATTCTGGCCATAATGGGCATACAAAAAAATTATTTGTACCTACTGTTTTTCAGGCACTAAAGATAAAATATAGTAAATAAGTCTCGACTTTACTTCTAAGACAATCTCACCACTTTTACCCCTGATAGGGATTTGCATTTAAATATTTATATGGATGCTAATATTCCAAACAATTTTAATGTCTGTTTTGTCATCATATAACAATATAAGCCAACCTACCAACACTTAGAAAAACAAAAACAAATCACATAAATGAACACTGTTGTGCTGATTTATAGAAAATGTGCAGATCAAACATTCGCAAAAATTCAAATAATTAGTCCTAAACTGGGTAAGTTAGTCCAACTGCATGTGATACAGCCAAAATTTTTGATTCTCTTGAAAATGCAACTAACTACCCAAATCATCTTACAATAAAAATGCATTTATTTCCAGTTTAATGCCCCTTTTCTCTAAGGCAAAACAAAAAGAAAACTGGAATATGCAGAATAACAACAAATGGCTAAAAAAAGCAAGCAAAAAATCTTTTAGGTGAATATATAGTAATATTCCTTTCTTGGGGAAAGTTTATTCCAAAAGTTAATTTTCGGCTGTGATCTACTATTATCCTCCATAACCCATCTGGCCTTTCCCCAGCTACAACACATGAGTTAAACGAGGATCTGGTAAGAATTACCCTCAAGTCAGAGAGAGTGGAACTTATCCATATAATTCCACAGGCAGGCGGTGTTGCATATTGTTTACTGTCTTGGAGAACTCCGCTATCCTTATGTGGTGTGTGGAGAGGTGACCCCTTCCCTCACCTCCAAACAAATATTTCAACCTGGAACATTCAAATGTGACTTAAATTGGAAAAACAGGGTTTTGTAGATGTAATTAGATCGAGGATCTCAAAATGAGATTTTTTTAGCTAATCTCTATGTGCCTAAAATCTGATGACAAGTATCCCTAGATAAAAAGGGGAGAAGACATAGACACAGGAAGGTGATTGGAGGTGGACGCAGAGGTTAAAGTAATGTAGCTACTAGCCAAGGAATCCAAAGATTGCTGGAAGCTACCAGAAGCTGGTAGAAAGGCACGTGACGGATTCTCCCTCAGAGACATCAGAAGAATCCAATGGTGCTGACACCTTGATTTTGGACTTCTGGCTTCCAGAACTGTCACAGAATAAATTCCTTTGTTTTTGTTGTCATAAATCTAGTTAGTAGTAAATTGTTATGGCAGCCCTAGAAAAATATTATCTTATTGACTTTTTTTCTACTCTATTTGTCACAGACTAAGATAGTTTAGGCAACTGATTGGCCATTTATTTAAGCTTCAAAGCTACTATTCAATGCCCATATATGTAATCTGGGACCCGGGGCGGGGGGTTAGGGGCTTTGTTCTCTGACAGTACTGTATTTTTGTTGTTGCTTATTTTTAAGAAGGCAATCCCATGTGGGGAAAGTACAGTATTAACTTTTAACATTCAGTATAAAGTACATGGGTGAAGTAAGGTCTTCAAAATATTTTTGATGCTGGGAGTGATCTAGATGGCTTGCTAATTATGTTTAGAAGAAGACATTGTATTACTTTTTAAAGGGTTTTAATCGTTACTTGAATAGTTAATAAAAATATTCTCTGTAACCCACTTTTCTCTAGTAATTTAGTTAGTTGGCTGGCTAGAAATGGTGGCCGGCAATTTCTGAAGTTGAGATGCCCAAATGCCCCTGATATAAGACCCTACACTAAGGCACTGAGAAATACATTGGTGGGTGAGCGGCAGTCTTGTAAAGCACTTTGGTGATTGGATATGATGGTGAATGATGGGTTTATTGATTTCCCTGGGGATAATGGATTAGCAGAGGCTGTGGCAGCTCCCAATCACTGAAGACATAATGGACACAGTGCTTTATGGATAACTGGTTCTAAATACCAGCATATTTTGTCCCAATGGATCTTTGCTGGGACTACTGAATCAATATCCTAGGACTGAAATATACTGAAAGCCTACTTCAATGTTCTTGATCCAAATAACAGAAAAATTTCCAAGTCTAGTTTCCAGATAGAAGTCAATAATCATATCTACAGCATCTTGAGAAGGGGAGACTACATTCCTATGAGGAAGGATGCTGCACAACTATTACCAATTATTCTTTAAATCTCTACCCACCCCCTAGGTATTTCCTGGAAATCGCTGTGTATTGGGGACAAAGGAAATATTCTGGCTTCTCAGGGATTATTGGACTCTAGTTATAAATTCACATTAATGCCTAGGGTTCAAAATGCTATTTTGTTCCATTAGTCAACATCTTTTAAAATAACTTTGGGGTTCGTGGCTCTTGACTGGGCCCAAAGGGATACAACAAGTGCATTAAAGGCTTCCATTTTTAATGGGCTTCTGTTTTCTTTTTATTGTATGTAATTTACATTTTGCCTAATGAATTTTGATGCTGCGTTATTTGAAAATCCATAGCCATTAGAATTTCATTGTGCATCTCCACTCTGCAATTTTAGGATGTTTATCTGTCTTACTTAATGCTTTTTTGCTTTTACCTGTTCTGATACTGAGAATGTGAATTTATTATTTTTGTTGTTTTTGCTGTTGGTGTTTTCCCAGTATTCCTCTTCCTATTTAAAGTTATTTCAAACTTTTAGAGTCATTCTGTTTTAAATGTGTTTCTTGGAAATAGTAGAGAGTCAATTTTTGTTTTGATAGTCAACTTGAATTTTCTTTTTTTTTTTTTTCTTGTGGTACTGGGGATTGAACCCAGGGGCATTCTACCTTCGAGCTACACACCCGGCCCTATTTTTTATACTTTATTTTTTATACTTTATACTTTATTTTTATACTTTATACGAAGTTGCAGAGGGCCTCACTAAGTAGCTGAGGCTGGCCGTGAACCTGGATCCTCCGGTTTCTGCCTCCCAAGTACTAGGATTACAAGTGTGCACCACCACGCCTGGCATGAAGTTTCTTTTTATTAATAAATGGATTTGTATTTCTTTTTCTTTTTTCTTTCTTTTTTTGTGGTACTGGGGACTGAACCCAGGGGCATTCTACCTCTGAACTACATTCCCAGCCCTATTTTTTTGTTCTTTATTGTGAATCAGGGTCTCACTGAGTTGTGGAGGGCCTCAGTAAGTAGCTGAGGCTGGCCGCGAACCTGGATCCTCCTGTCTCAGCCTCCCAAGTACTGGGATTACATCTTTATTTCTTTTTTATTTTATTTTTGTACTGGGGATTGAATCCAGGGGCATTCTACCACTGAGCCACACCCCTAGCCCTTTTTAATTTTTAAAAAATTTTGAAACATGGTCTTGCTAAGTTGCTAAGGCTGGCCTCAAACCTGCAATCCTCCTCTCTCAGCCTCCCAAGTACTGTCATTTGTATTTTTTTTTTTTTGTGTGTGTGTGTGGTACTGGGGATTGAACCCAGGGGCGTTCTACCTCCACACTACACCCCCGGCCCTATTTTTTTATACTTTATTTTGAAACCGGGTCTCACGAAGTTGCGGAGGGCCTCACTAAGTAGAGAGAGAGAGACAGAGAGAGAGAGACAGGGAGAAAGAGAGAGCTGAGGCTGGCCACGAACCCGGATCCTCCGGTCTCCGCCTCCCAAAGTACTGGGATTACAAGCGTGCGCCACCATACCCAGCTGTCATTTGTATTTCTTGATATGACAGATATGTTTAATTTTCATTCTGCTATGAGAGCTTGTTAATCTTATTGGAGTGAGTGTGTGTGTGTGTGTGTGTGTGTGTGTTCATTTCCTTCCTTATGATACCTTTGGGCTTAGTTCTCTTTTTTTTCTAACTTCCTTGCGGTATAAAGTTTTTGCTTGAAATCTTTCTTCCTTTTCAATGTATGTGATTATTTAGTACTGTTACTTCTGGTACTGTTACTGCTACATCCTATTAAGTTTCAGTATGTTTTATTTCCATTTTAATTTGTCTTCAGATCTTTTTAGATTTTTGGTGCATTGTAATCATACATCGTGATGGGTTTCAGGGTGATAGAAGTATACATGCACACATCAGTCAATTAGCCCTCCCCCCTTTGACCCACAGATTACTCAAGAGTATGTTCGCTTAGTGTAAGCACACTTCTCTGATGTTCACACAAGGATGAAATTGCCCAGTGATGTGTTTCTTAGAATGCATCCCGATTACTAAGAGAAGCATCACTGGATTTTTGTGGTAAGTTTGGAAAAGATTCAGCAGGTACTGCTTGAGTGTTTGGTTCTTTTCTAGTTCCTGAACTTGAACATCAGTGCATTGATTTTGACCAAGAGCCTGATTGACCTATTACTATGGGGAGCTGTAATCTATTTTTCATTCCCACAAAGAGCAAGACTTTACTATTGTTATTATGTCTTCCTTTTTTCCCAGAGGTTTAACTCTAAGTAAACAGATCATCAATGGAGTTAAAATTATTATTTTAAATTAAATAAATTATTTAAATTAAATAAAAAAATATTATTCACTTTCAGATGTCTAGGGTGGTGAGTGAGTAGTCTTTTCTCTGCTTGACTAGATGTCAGGTTTCTCTCACATTTTTATGAATGTGATTGATTCATTCATAATTTTACATTATTGTTGCTCTATTAAGGGTAACCCAATTAACTTAAAAGTGAAAAAGCAAATGTTTAGCTTGTTCCATTAAAACAAAGAGCAAATTACTGAGATTTATTTTATCTAGAGCTTAACCTAGGGAACAAAACCTAATGTACATAACTAATAAAAGTTAAAAACTTGAATTTCCTTTCAGAAAAATAAAATAGACATGAAAATTTATACTAAAATAAACACATAAATACGTTTTAAGACTAAACTTTCAAATGGAAAAACATATTTTGATAGGATTATTCTGCTTTATGTTCATAAATCTTTCTATTGTTGAATTTTATATTTTTAGAAAGTAAGAAAAAGAGATCAAGATTAAGGGATATCTTCCTATAGGCCTTCAGATTTGAGATTTTTATAACAACTCACTTTTTATCTAACTGGTCAACAATAAAACCCTATCAATTTTGCAATGTCTATATTGCCTGGTAATCAGAAAACACATAGTATGGCTAATGCAAACCACTAAAAAAGGATCATTTGCAATTGTAATAGAGGTGCTATAGACTAAATAGCAAACAGTCTCTAATTTTCAGCTTGTATAATTACAACAGCAAAGCAATCTGGAGCTATGTAATGCCATCTTCTGGTGAGTTTCATTAACTCCTTGCAGCACTTAATGGTTTACAATAAAATCTTTACAGGGCTGATACAAGTGTCTATTAGCTAAACAATGTAAGTAGTGACTGAAATGAAATGACCTGTTTTTAGACACTGATAGTTGTTAAGTTTCAAAAGGCTGGGATTGGGGGTGTTTAATCTCCAGTACCTAACACTGTTTAAAGCACAAGATGGGGATTCAATATACATATGTTGAGTAATAACAGTAGGTTCTGTTACTGTCTTTATTAGGTCTTTATTACTTCCCAGGAGCAAATGGAAATTGTGTCCTGATTCTGAGGCCCCAAAGCTATGTCAAAATATTCTTTTTTTTTTTTTTTTTGCAGTACTGGGGATTGAACCCAGGGGCGTTCTACCTCTGCGCTACACCCCTGGCCCTATTTTTTTTTATACTTTATTTTGAAACTGGGTCTCACGAAGTTGCGGAGGGCCTCACTAGGTAAAGAGAGAGAGAGAGAGAGAGAGAGAGAGAGAGAGCGCTGAGGCTGGCCGCGAACCCGGATCCTCCGGTCTCTGCCTCCCAAAGTACTGGGATTACAAGCCTGCGCCACCACGCCCGGCTATGTCAAAATATTCTGCCTAAGTTCTTCAACCAGCTTCTTGTTTCATTCTATTTATTCTTACTGCTTCTGGATATCAAAAAGCCCGTGTGTGTGTTTGTGTTTGTGAGTGTGTGTGTGTGTGTGTGTGTGTGTGTGTGTGTGTGTGATACTGAGAACACCCCAGGGGTGTTCTACCTCTGAACTACACCCCTGCCCTTTTTATTTTTTTTATCTGCAAACAGGGTTTCACTAAATTACCACATGCTGGCCTCAAACTTGCAATCCTCCTATCTCAGTCTCCCAAATCTGACATTACAAGTATGTGTCACTGTGCCTGGCAAAAAGCCCAAGTCTTATAAGAAGGAGGTATTTCCTTTTTTCTTTTTCCCAAAATCTCATCTCTCTTGGTGCCCAGGTTAATTTCAGGTGCCTGATGTTTTCCCATGGAATATACAGGCGATGCCCAAGGCCCTGTTCCAGCTCCACAATGTTATCACATTGACTCCTTAATTCTTTACGATGGCAGATTTGTCCATAGAGACTTGTGCCACTTCTACTCTCCATTACTGTCTTATCCTTCAGATCTGCCCCCTGGCCATTGGGCCGGATATCCTTACTGGACTGCCTCTTTGAGATGAAACATCTCAGAGAATGCACATTTTGGTCACCAGAGCCAGACTACTTACCATGAACCAAACATACTAAACCTGGAGGAACTGAATATCATCTGTTCCATCCTGCTCGTTTACATGTTAGTTTTGAATGACTTGCTTAAGGATCTAATCAGGAAGAGATGTTCTTCGGCAGTATTGCCCTCTTTTTTCTCTCGAACATTTCAGACACCTTTGTCTTTCTTGCACAGGAAAAAATAATTTTATAAAAAAGCTGTTTCCTCGCAATCTTGTAGTGAGAAATTATTTTTCCCACCCCTGGCTGATTATGTTATTATGCTTTTACACTTCATTCTGGTGCACTTCCAGGAGGAACTTAATTTGACATTAGTTATTGCTCTTCTAGTCTTATATATATAGGGGTCCTACTTTATTATCTCTTTTTCCCTTCCTACCAATTTAAATTATCTTTATTCTCTCTTCCTGACCTCTTTGTGCTCATGTTTTCCTTTCCTAGCTTAGTATTTCCTCACTCTGCTATAATGACCATGATCACGGGTTTGGTGACACATTTCTGAAATGAACTGAGGCCTTATAAGATACTTTCTTTTAAGCAAATAAAGATTCATACTTTATTCTAAGGTAAGATCTTTTTGTGTGTGACCTTTAGTAGCTTTACTAACTTCCTATTTGTTAATGAATAAAAACAAGAACTATCATATTGAACAGTTGTTATGATATATCAAGCACTGCAGGAAGTCTGTACCAAACATTATTTCTAATATTTATGAATTCTTAGGAGGTAAGCATATGTCACCTCATTTTGAAAGTAAAGGAACAAAGGCTCAAAAACCAAAAGTAATATGTCCCAGGACACACAGCAGAGTTAAGATTAAAATACTGAATTATCCAAGTCCAAATTTGGTCATCTTTTCTTGACATTGGATAGACTTTTAATATCATAGAAGCATGTTCTTTTATCTCATCTCCACTTTATAAAATTCAAATAACCCCAAAGAAATAGTCTATGATATTTCTTGGATGCCTTTTAAAAATATGGCAATTATAAAATAGCACAGTCCAATAAAGCATTTTGTAATAACAGAAATCCATACCTATGGACATAGGAACAACACTCTAACATAAAGGCACTGGTAGAAACTTCCTCAATAAGACCCCAAAGCTCCAGAAATTAAAGTGAGAATCAATAAATGGGATGGTATTAAATTAAAAGGCTTCTATGCAGGAAAGGAAACCATCAGGAATCTTAGAGAGCTGACAGAATGGGGGGAAAAGTTTGCAAGCTATTCCTCTCATAGAGTTCTAATATCTATATAAAAAGAACTTTAAAAACTTAACACTGAAAAAAACAAATAACCCAATTTAAAAAATGGGTAATTGACTGAATAGACACTTCTCAAAAGAAGTATAAGTGGCTACTAAATATATGAAAAAAAATGTTCAACATCACTAGCGATCATGGAAGTGCAAATGAAAACTATACTGGGATTCCATCTTACTCCAGTTAGAGTGTCAATCATCAATAATACAAATAACACCAAATGCCGGTGAGGATGTGGGGAAATAGGAACCCGTACACTATTGGTGGGATTCCAAAATAGTAAAACTGCTATGGAGATCAATGTGGCAGTCCCTCAGAAGACTGGGAATGGAACATTCATGTGACCCAGCTATTCCACTCCTGGGTATCTTTACAAAGAAATTAAAATCAGAATATTATGGTGATGCATGCATATCCGTGTTTATAGCAACACAATAGCCAAATTATGGAACTAGCCTTGGTGCCCATCAACAGATGAATGGATTACAAAAGTGTGGTATATCCACACAATGAAAACTTATTCAGCTTAAAAGAACAAAATTATGTCATTTTCAGGAAAATGGATGGAACTAGAGAATACTACGCTAAGTGAGATTAGCCAATCTCAGAAAGTGAACAGTTGTATGTTTTCTCTCATATGTGGAAGATAGAGAAGTTGGGTAACAAAAGCGAATCTCAGATAAAGGAGAGACTCCAGTGGAGTGATGGAAGGGGTTTAGGGGAAGGCGACTTGATGAAGGTAACAGTTCTAATAATTCTATGTACATATACAAAATTATCAGTACCAATCTCAAAAACATATATGCAGAAGGGGACAGAGCGGGGTGGGATCTGGAGGGAAACACACCAAGTGCTGTGCGCATGTGTGTTCCTATCACTCGGAACCTCATCATGATTTGTAATTACAATGCAGTAATAAAAGTATATTTAAAAAATCAATATCCGGGATGTCCCTGCGATAGCCACTAGCCACATGTGACTGTTGGACACATGTAGCGTGGTGGGTGTACCTGAAAAAATGAATTTTTAATTTAATTTATTCTCGATTAACTTTAAGTGTAAATTGCTAATGGTGGCTTCCATATTGAATAGTGTGGTCATAGATGACACAGAGTTCCTGCTGTTTTCCTATTTTGCCAGCATGACAACATCACCTGCCTATTTTGAGGTCTTCTGTTCCATTCAGTCACTTGGAAATCACTGAGAGAAGGACAAAAGAAGTAATGTAAGTCCTTGACTGTAACCATGGTAATGAGTGTTCATGGCCATGGCTTTCACATGTAATTTCTAAGAACAATATTATGGCACCGCGATGTATCTTGTTTAGCTTCATTTCGCTTAATGTTAAAAACTTGACACTTCTGTCTTTAATTGGGACTTAATTAGCTCCAGTGTGTAATGAAAAGGCTTTCCTCTAACACCACTAATTCACAGTTTCCTGTCTTTGCTGTGTTACGTCATTTCTTGCTCTTTGTAGGCCTCATGTTCATACATTTAGTATTGAAGGAGCGAGAAGTCTATACCTTCCTCACTTTAGAGTATTATCTCTATGTCAAAAACCACTCTTTACATGTAATTTATGCACCAAACATTTAACAAGAAAGGAAAAAAGAGAAAGAAAAGAAGAAAGAAAGGAAGAGAATCTACCAATGAATGGGAGTCAGCTGTTATTCAAAAAAATTTTTTTTAATTTTTATTTTATTGGTACTGGGGATTGAACCCAGGGGCATTCTACCTCCGAGCTATATCCCCAGCCCTTTTTAAAAATTTTTTTGTTTTGAAACAGGGTCTCACTAGATTGCTGAGAGTCTCCCTAAATTGCTGAGGCTGGACTCTACCTTGTGATCTGCCTGTCTCAGCCTTTCAAGTATCGGGATTACAGGTGTGCACTACTACCATGCACAGCCTCATAAAAATTTTAAAATGTTCTTCACAAACTATATTTATTTAGCAAGCTAAAACATACAATAAAATCTGTTTGAAATAAATAAAAACAAAGTTATATAAAGATATAATAATTGATCCACATAACACATCTCTATAATATTTTAAAATATCATTTATTGTTTATTTTTTCTCATATCATAAAATGAATCACTATTTTACCAAAGTAAACCTCTAAAGTTACCTTTAACTCATGCACTCTCATATCTTATTAAAAGTAGATTATAATTTTCTTTTGGGGAGCATATCTATTGCCTACATCTGACACATCTAAAATTATTTTGAAAAAATCCAATTCAGGTTACAATAATAAGCTAACCAGTTGTTTCATCTAAAAGTTTGTACTTCAGGGAGTATAACATGATTTAAGTTACAAATGAAAATCTCTTGGACATTGAGAACTTTGGATTCATGGGGTTCGTTATCCACTAACGTAAACTATGGGTGATAAAGAAAATAATCACTCCCAGTGGAATACAATTCCACTGATTATACACAGAAGTTTCAAGGACATTTCTGTGGTGTGTCCTCCCCTGGAATTCTTCTCTTAGGGTGTGAACCAAGTAAGAGGAAATGAGCTTTTAATATGATTTTAAAACAACTAATCTAGAGCTAGCTAGCTTTCCGCTTTCAAGATTTTAATGAGCTGTAAGAGGGAGAGAGACTGATGGAAGAAAAAGAAAAATCTAGAGTACTGTATTTCTCTGACTATAGTAACTCCTTTCTTAAGCTCAGAAAGCGTTTTCATTTATAACAAAACAAGGAATATTTGGTGGAAAATACTACTGGGAATATTTTGTTTTTTTTTTTTTTTTTTGCGGTACCGGGGATTGAACCCAGGGGCGTTCTACCTCCGCGCTACACCCCCGGCCCTATTTTTTATACTTTATTTTGAAACCGGGTCTCATGAAGTTGCGGAGGGCCTCACTAAGTAGAGAGAGAGAGAGACAGGGAGAGAGAGAGAGAGAGAGAGAGAGCTGAGGCTGGCCGCGAACCCGGATCCTCCGGTCTCCGCCTCCCAAAGTACTGGGATTACAAGCGTGCGCCACCACGCCCGGCTACTACTGGGAATATTTTGTATCTGGACAATTTATTTGAGCTGGTTAGTCATAAGCTTCTGTGTGTCATGAGTTCCTTTGAGACAAGTTGGTCTGATAAAGATATTTTTTTCTCATCTATGGAAAATAGACCTCTATTTTTTATTATTTAAGAACATTTCCATAAAATAGATTTATTTGAAATTACTCAAATAAAGAGTAGATTACAAAATCATACCTCTATTCCAATGTAAAGTACAAGAATAATCTATGTCCAAAATTTAATATTCACCAAAAAATGTTTTCTACCATGATTTTACTGATTTCATTTTCTCTGTTTCTACAAGTCATTTAATTTTTCAGTTAATTTACATAAATATAATTTCTAGGAAATTATTGATTCATACATTAGACTCCTTTCTGCCCCACTGAAGTCCACTCGCATTGTTTCATTTTAAATAACTACCTTCTCCTATTAGTAGCCTGACATTAAGAGACATCATAAGAACTCATTATAATTAGAATATAATCACCATATAATGAGATTAAAAGAGCGGCTAGAATAACTCGTAGAGCTTGTTTAAACCAAGTCATTTTATGAGACATTAATAATAGGGTTTTGTGTCCATCAGGCACTAAGTACAGCTGCTCTGTGTTAACCTTTGGTCTACAGGCTTTTATGTGTCCTTTATTAAGTCACTTTCCAGCTCTGTGGGGTGAATCCTACGGCCACCTCATGCCGGATAGGATAAGAAGCCCTGTCTTCCAGAGAAGACCTCGGCTTTACTATGAAGATGGTAACACAGCCATTATTCTCGAAATTCCATAAACCCTGGGGTTCATGAGCTTTATGCCAAAGTGTACAAAAGGAGGCACCCTTATTTTTCCCAGGTTGTTCACAGAACCTCTTTGGAAATGGACCATTTTGACCTTGGAGTAGGGGATGGTGGAAGGAGCGGGACTGATGGGAGGGGATCTGGGGAGGGAGAACCTAGCTGTCAGATGTTCTTAGGTTGGGGATCTGTGGGGGAAATGGGCAGTGGGCTACACAATGGGCATACTTATAGTTAATCTCTTTAGTTACATCCCTATGTCTCACTCGTATTTTTACTCTAACTAGGCATTTTCATTTCCCAATATTCTCTGAAGGATGGAAAGGTAGATGGACTCAATTCCCACTGACCACTGACCTCTTCCTGGGCCTTCTATCCTATTCATCACTCCATCACTGATTTCAGTCTTCCAGAAAGCATTAAAATTCCTTAGTAAATCCAGTTGTGTATTTCCATTTGTTTCGAATTTCTATACTTCTTTATTTTAAATAAGCTTTTCATTTTGAGATAATCATAGATTTGCATACAGTTCTAAGAAATAATATAGAGGGATCCCTTGTAGCCAGTTTCTCCCAGTTAGAAACATCATGTAAAATGACAGTATACCATTACAATCAGGATATTGATGTTGATACAATCTCTTGATCTGATACGATCCCAACTATTCTACATGCATCCAGGTGTGTACACTCACACAATTAATTATTTCTGTATAATGTTATCACACTTGTAGGTTCATGTATCCACCAGTCAAGACCTGGAACATTTCCATCACCACAAAGATTTTCTCATGCTGCCCTTGTATAACTACTCCATTTTCTATCCCATCCTGCCCTCTATTCCTGAGCCCTGGCCACCAATTGTTAATTCTCTGTTACTGTAAATTTGTCACTTGAAGAATGCTTTAAAAGCAGAATCATGTCTTATATAATCTTTGGGGATTGGCTCTTTCCACTCGGTATAATTCCTTCAAGATTCATCCAAGTTGTTGCATGTAGCAACCATTTGGTTTGTCCCTTTTTATTGCTGAGTAGGTTTCCATGGACTGGACATGCCAGAGTTTGTATGACCATTTATCCACTGAAGGGCATGTAAGTCATTTCTAGCTTGAGGTTATTACCAATAAAGCTGTTATAATCACTTTCATGCAGGTTTTTTGTGTAAAAATAAACTTTCATCATTAGGGGATAAAAACCTAAAATGCAATTGTCGGGACATATTTAGTTATATATTTTATATAAGAAATTGCCAAACTCTTCTGGAGTTGCTATACTATTGGACATTTTTTTTTTTTGCGGTACTGGGGATTGAACCCAGGGGCATTCTACCTCCGAGCTCTACCCCCAGCCCTATGTTTTACTCTTTATTTTTGAAACAGGGTCTCACTAAGTTGCAGAGGGCCTCACTAAGTAGCTGAGGCTGGCTGTGAACCCGGATCCTCCTGTCTCAGCCTCCCAAGTACTGG
>PVJS01036009.1:0-20689 GCA_004027185.1 Glis glis
CCAGTACTTTGGAAGGCGGAGACCGGAGGATCCGGGTTCGCAGCCAGCCTCAGCGCGCACGCTCTCTCTCTCTCTCTCTCTCTCTCTCTCTCTCTTTCTCTCTCCTCTCTCTCTCTCTCTCTCTCTCTCCCTGTCTTTCTCTCTCTCTACTTAGTGAGGCCCTCCACAACTTCGTGAGACCCAGTTTCGAAATAAAGTATAAAAAATAGGGCCGGGGGCGTAGCGCAGAGGTAGAACGCCCCTGCGTTCAATCCCCGGTACCGCAAAAATAAATAAATAAATAATTAATGAATTAAATAAAATGCCTTTGCTATTAATTCTTTATAAACTTTGACTAAGTCTTAATTGGCATTTTATCCTTTTACATCCATTTATTCTTTCAGCTTCTAATAGATTATGATATCATTTCAAAGCTACCTAAATTAATTTATTAGCTCCCAAGTAGCTCAGTGCTTTCAATTCTGATTTTTTTTTTAGATGCAGAAAAAGCAAAATTAAAAGGTAGGAAACATAAGAATTTCATGAATCACAGAGCTGCAGGCTTTGGAAAGCTTATTTTGTCAATCCGTGATGAAGGGATGAAAATTGTAATTGAGGAATGTTAAATGGCACACCTGATGTCCAGTGTATCAAGAAATCTTTTTATCAATGACATCAAAAGGATAAACCGCACCACTTTATGTTCTTTATGCTTACAGAGGAAAACAGACTGGCTTCTACCCCAGTTGTCTCTGCTCTGCTCCAGCCCATAGATCCTGGCTGGTTTCCAGCAGCCCTGCTGCATTTAATAAGTAAATTCAGAAACTCTGGGCAGACCTCCAGAATTTGGGGTTTTGCTTAAGTTCCCTTTATTTATTGGTTTGTTTCAACTTCTAAAAAAATCTGGCTGGGCAATCAGTACAATATATTTCAGTTACAGCAGTAAAATGCAAGTAATAATATTTGACAGGAGTTCATATAATCTTGAGACTTTTGATAACACAACTCTCAGAAATATGGCTGATCTTAGTTGATGTACCAAAGAATATTGAAATAGGGTAGTGAAAGTTAGTCACTCTATTTTAATGGTAGATTTTTTTATTTATTTATAAGGTTATATCCATTAAGTATCTATATTGAAAAATTAAAGGTTTACTTTGTATGGTTGTATAACTTTAAAAATATTAATCTGAATAGGCAGTGTAGGCTGGTATTTGCAAACTTTCAGTGTCTTTGAGAAAGTTTTAAGTTAATGTTAAAATTTTGGTAGAAAATGGCTATATAATTTTATAGTTCGTATCCTGGTCATTACTATTTTCTAAATGTTTTTTATACTTCTAAAACAGATTTTATTTTATTTTTTCTTTTGTGGTAGTGAGGATTGAGCCCAGGGATGTTCTACCTCTGAGCTACACCCCTGGCCCTTTTTCTGTTATTTTGAAACAGGGCCTTGCTAAGTTGCTGAGGCTGGCCTCAAACCTGTGATCCTCTCCCCTCAGCCTCCCAAATAATGGGATTACAGGTGTGCACCACCACACTTGGATGGAATATTTTAATTTTGAGGAAGGAAACCCTATTTGTTATATAATGAATGGCATTTAACTCTTAATGTGAAAGTCAAATATTTAAAACCACAACTAATACTTTGGCAGCCTCAGTAATTCGTACGGTTGCCATTAAGGATTTATTTATTTTTTTACGTACAAAAACAGATTTAAATAAGCCACAAATCAAAACCCTCAACAATTAAACTCAAGGAGATTATTAACATAATAGCAGAAGTTAATTTGCAAGATAATTCATATCTTTATTTAGGATAACAGGGTTTATTTGGAAACAGTGGTATGCCTGGCGTCCAGGGTTGCACATAATATTCAGAAACTATCCTAACCATTTCTAAAGTGCTGATGACCAAAGGAAATTATTATTTATACCAGTTATGAAAAATTAGCAAATATGATGTGTAATTAAGAAGTGAAAGTAAAAACAGTTTCCAACACAGAATATTAATATCACAAGATGAGTTTAATTAGTTTCTCATCTCCTAAAAACAAAGTTCTAGGTGATCTTAGTTTTCAGAGTTAAAAGCATAAGCATTGGCTGGCATGGTGGCCGACGCCTGTAATCCCAGTGCTTAGGAGGCTGAGACAGGAGGATCGCAGGTTTGAGGACAGCCTCAGCAACTTAGCAAGGCTCTCAGCAACCTAGGGAGACCCTGTTTCCAAATGAGAAATAAAACCGGTCTGGGAGTGTCTCTTGGAGGTAGAATGCCTCTGGGTTCAATCCCTAGTACCACAAAAAATGGATAAATAAATAAATAAATAAATAAGCACAACTACTTATTGGACATAGTGAAAAACAAACATGTAAGCAGATTGTCAGAGGAGAAACCTTTTAGCTTAAGCTCCAGATACCTCCTCCTTTACATCCTTTCTTGATAAAGTACCTTCACAAGTGTCCTAGGAAAGACACAGCAGGGCACAGAAGCATTCCACATGCTTAAAGTCCTGAATTTCAAAGTATTGTTTTGGGGAAGGGGGAAGAGGGTGCTGAAAATTGAACCCAGGACCTTGCACAGGCAAAGCAAGTGCTCTACCACTGGGCTACACCCCTGGGCCCCAAAATAATCTCTGTAAGTGAATTTCATTTTGTTTAAATATAAAACCTAGCTATTACATAAAAGGAAAGAAGACATAATCCTTTCATTTTCTACCTCCCTGAAGAGAAAGCAAACCAATGGCTTACTCTTTTCAAAAGTTTCAAATGTAAGCAGAACCATCTCACACACAAACCAGTACACAGACCCACCCCCGGGGTTGTTCTGAAAGATCAAGTACCTCCAAAACCTCAGTAGTCAGGTTATCCTAGAGCCAAGAGAGTAGAAAGCGCTTTTTTGTATGCAACTTCCTCCCCTTGGTAGGTGGCCAGTTTCCCAGCAGGTCTGATACCAGAATTTGCATATGAAAATCATGCTTTCTAATGCTAGTCCCAGATTAGATTATCTGTGGCTCTTCTAGTTGTCCTGCCAAAATCAAAGTATATTTTCCTACCTCTGAGATATTGGCAAATTAGAATTCATAAAACACATTAACGACAGGCCATGTAGCATTACAGTTAAAAGGGGAGCTTTGAAAACAGATCTGTTTACACTACTCACACTGAGCCATTTACTTATTGTGCAATTGGGCCAGTTTCTTCACCTGTTGAATGAGAATACTATAATGGTTATGTCCTAATATTGGTGTCAGGATTAAGTGAGCAAAGTAGTATACACATGACACATATAGTTATTCTTTTGTATATATGTATAGGTGCAAGTGTTTACCAGCAGAACACTGCCCTATGTATTCATAATTGCAGCTAATTGAGATTTAGTATCCAACTTCATAATAAGTATGAGTTTAAAATAGTCAAAGCCCTGTATCTGCTAAGATGCTAAAGCTGTTTTTTTTTCCCCCTCCTGGGAATTTATACGTCTGTTTTCCTTCACACAGTTCCAAAGGATGGCCTCAAAAGCCAGGCTGCATTTGAAGAAATGAGGACAAATTACATCAAAGAACTGAGGAAGATGGTCACTAAGTGTCCCAACAGTTCTGGGCAGAGCTGGCAGAGGTTCTACCAGCTGACCAAGCTTCTGGACTCCATGCATGACGTAAGTACAGCTCTCGGTTCCTGTGCACGAAGGCTCAACAACCACATACTACACACTGCAGCCAAGGAAACACACTCTCCCCAAGAGAGCTGAGAGCTCCCAGGTCTGTGAGAAGAATCGGGGTAAATTATTCAGAGACAGGCAGCAAGAGTTAAAATCTGATTAAGGAAATTGTTCTTTGGATAACCTTGGAACAAACCTCATTCACAGCCGAGGGTGTGGCTCTGTGCCTTGGACCAGGGAAGGCCCTCAGATTTGCTACAGGTGTCAGATCGAGTTTCACATTTTTGCTTGCAATTTAGGAAATGTTTGGTTAATAAAAATGTTTGCTTTAACATTGCATAAATAGTGTCCATCTTCTACAACTGTTAATCTAATAACCCAATCTTTCAAAAACATTATTAGTGGTTCAAGGCCAGCTTGAGCCGTCTCAATCTTTGCCAAATTTTGAATCCTATATTCATTATACTTCATAGGAATCACCTCTCTTGTCCTGGGTAAATACAGAAAGCAGATTCTGAGCTCGTTTCTGATTTAATCAATTTAAGATGTTGTTGAGGTGTTTGTTAGGAGCTTCTCCAAAATATCGATTTGGAGAACTTGCTTTGTGTGTCATTTGAAATACACTTCTCGTTTAGCCTTGCAGGCAGCTTTGCCCGTTCAGGCTCAGAGGATGTTGTGTGCAGTCATGCTGAGATAAATCTTTGTATTTGTAAAGTTTCCGTACTTTCATTCAAAGAAGTTATTGTCCAAGTTTGAACTATATAATTTGAAAAATAATTAATTTCTTTCAAACATTTTCCATGAAAGAAAGTGTTCACAGGCTTGGTGACCAATATTATAAGAGTGTTCCTATTGAAGTAATGGTTCATCCTTTAGAAGTCCCTTTATGTCGGTGAACTGTTACCTCTCGCTGATGCTCATGGCATAGGGTTGATTGATAAAAGGATGTCACTTTCTAGTGTTTTATACTGAGACCCTTCCATATCATTGGCCTTTGCTTTCTCTGAACTTTTCTTATGACAAGAGTCAAATTTCTCCCGAAGTGAATTCAGTGATAAATAGCTTGGCTAACTATCAGGAGCTATAAAGAGTGTGGTTCAGTAGAAAATCTTGGAAATCAGAGACTATGGCAAGCAAGGCTTTGGGGAGTGCAGCCAGTGCTGCTCTCTCCATGACTCACACGGAAGGCAATACAGGGGACTACAGCCACATCTTCCCACACATTTAATGTTGAAGCCACACGTCACCTATGTGAGGACACAGCAGACTCACTTTCTTCCGTCACCGTTTTTTGTTTTTTGTTTTTTTTTTGTTTTTTGTTTTTTGTTTTAGTGGTACTGGGGATTGAGCCCAGGGGCATTCTACCTCCGAGCTACACCCTCAGCCCTTTTTATATTTTTTGTTTGGAAACAGGGTCTCACTAGGTTGCTGAGAGTCTCACTATGTTGCTGAGGCTGGCCTCAAACATGCAATCCTGCTGTCTCAGCCTGTGAAGTACGAGGATTACAGGCGTGCAGCACCGTGCCCAGCTTTGAAAGGCCTTCCTTAGTAGAGATTAGTGTGAGGTCCTGTGGTTCTTTCCTAATGAATGCTCTCATTTGTGCAGGCAGGCACAAACCTAGCATCAAAATTAGTATGTAACTGTCCTCAGAACACGTGATAGTTAATGATGTTTTAAAGCAATTTGCATGTAATGGGACCAAAAACAGATGTGCTGAAACTTGTTTTTCCCACGCTCTTTTTGAATCCATAGGCAGCATAGCACGGTAGAAAGGGTAAGAAGCCACACCCAGTGGCTCCTGGGCCGAGCCTCATCTGCTAGCTGGTTTTCAGCACCAGTTCAATGCCCGGCACAGATAGGAACCAGTGAATAGCTGTCAAATGGTTAGGCCATAAATACTCATTTACTGAGTAAATACTAATTTCCCAGAGAAAATTAGTGCCTTTTTGAGTTTTTTTTTTTAATGGAGGTATAATTGATATACAATAAACTGAACAAATTGAAAGTGCAGAGTTTGATAAGTTTGGACATATGTGTATAGCCATGAAACTCACCAGGGCAGGATGGCGAGCATCCATCAGCCAAGGGTCCTCTTCTTGCTTTTCTTCAGGCTCTCCCCCACCTCCTGCTCCCTAATTTTCTTCTAGTTGCTTTCTGTCCATATAGATTGATTGGCATTTTCTAGTGTTCCATATAAATGGTATCAAGTAGAGCCTTTTTTCTGTTTCCGGTGTAGCTTCCTTCACTGATCATAATTATGTTGAGATTCATCTATGATATCGTATGTGTCAGTCATTCAAAGTTTGGGTTTGTTTGTTTGTTTGTCTTGCTGAGTAGTATCCCATTGTATGGCTATTACACAATTCATTTGTGTAGTCACCTATTGATGGACATTTGGCTTGTTTCCAGCATGGGGCTCTTACACATAAGTCTGTGCTTAGTATTTATGAACAGGTCTTTGTATAGATATATACTTTCTCTTTTCTCAGGGGAATACCAAATTGTGAAATGCCTGGTTAATATTGTAGGCATAATTTCATTTTTAAGAAAAGGCCAGAATGTTTCCCAAAGTGGTAATATAATTTGCATTCCTGTAAGTGTATGAAAGCTCACATCCTAGCTAACACTAGGCATGATTAGTCTTTTTAGTCTTGGCTATTCTAATAGCTGTGTGGTGGTATCTCACTAAGGTTTGTAATTTCCATTTCCCTAGTGATTGATGACATTAAATATTTTTTCATATGCTCCTTTGCCATCTTTATGCCTTCTTTGGTGATGTGTTGGTTCTAGGCTTTTGCTCATTTAAAAAATGTCTCCTGATTGTTGGGTTTTGGGAGTTCTTGATATATTCTATATACAAATCATTCATCGGACATACAATTTGCAAGTATCTATCTTCTCCCAGTCTGTGGCTGGTCTTCTCCTTCTTTTAACTCTGTCTCTTGGAGAGCAATAGTTTCTAATTTTAATGAATGTGATAGCTTTCCATTACTGTAGCAAATGCCTGAGCTAATCAACTTATAATGAGAAAAGGTTTGTTTTGACTTGAAGTTTTAGAGGTTTCTGTCCATAATCAGGTGGCCCTGTTGCTTTTGGGCCAGTGGTGAGATATGACATCATTCACCTCATGGCCAGTCAGGGAACAGACAGAAACAGGAAGAGCCCAGGGTCCCACAATCCCCTTTGAGTATACAACCCCAGTGACCCGCAGACCTCCCACCACGTCCCACTTCTCAAAGCTTCCATTGCCTCCCACTAGCCCCATGGGCCGGGGACCAAGCCTTTACCACATGGGCTTCTGGGGACCATTAAAACCCAACTACAGCACCGAAGTCCAGATTGTTTTCTCTCGTGGGTCATGTGTTTAGCGCTGTATCTAAGAAGTCCTGGGGTAAGCCAGTGACAC
This sequence comes from Glis glis, assembly GCA_004027185.1. NCBI lineage: Eukaryota > Metazoa > Chordata > Mammalia > Rodentia > Gliridae > Glis > Glis glis. The sequence continues at coordinate 7,042 of PVJS01036009.1, forward strand.
TGAGCTTTTCTCCCATGTTCTTTTCTACTATCCCTGTCCTTCATTGATATCCACTGTCTTACAAAACATTGTTTCATTTTTTTTTTCCTGAGCATTTTTGGTTGTTTCAAACAAAAGAGTAAAGTCAGTTCATCTTACTCCACCTTGAGTAGGAGGAGAACACACTCTTTGGAATCGTTTTCATTGTAAACCTTAATTTAAAAGTATCAAAAATGTTTGATCTTAGAGGCGGCCTAACACAAGCCTCTCTAGTACTGAGAACATGGAGACATGCAGGGTAAGTCTAGAGGGACCTCTCGAACGTTCGCGCTCCCGCAGTCTCAGGGCTGCCTACCGCTTTCCCATGACAAGAAATTAGCGAATCGAGATTGCTGGGATTATTTTTCAAGGGAACAGACATCTACACTGTTCATTGGCTGTATGCTACAGTCTAGTTCCGGTCACCTTATGGAAAAGAGAGCACAAATAAGAACCATTTGAATGATGATCACAGATCTACTTAAAAAAAGTGCAAGGTATTCTGGCTTCCAGGACACGTGTGTTCAGCTCTCAGGACACACGTGGATTTCTTCCATACGGCGCGCGTGTGTGTTGGCAGAACAGTGCCCAGGTGACGAGAGGAACGGTCTCTGAAAGAACCGGTTGACAGGTGTTTGAGTTGGCCAGGAGCTTCAATGAATCATAAGTCCCCTGAACATTAGTCTCCCCCCAAAATGTTTCAAAGACAGCAGCTGCAGTAAGGCTTCCAGGAGTTGGATGTGTTTTTGCACTGTCCGTGTTTGGGTGTCATGTGTAAAACATAAAGATTCCTTATGCTACTAGAGAGGATTGACAATAGTCACTTTTTCGCTATCACTAGGAGCAGCAGTTAATTTCCCATGGACGTAAGAATCACATGTCTAGTGAATTTATTGCTATCTTCTGTTCATTCGTAGAGATCAAGGACTGTTGCTGTTATGGTCAGTGTATAGAACAGTAAATATTGAAGATGGTATTAATAGTATCTCTTGAGGCAAAAATTGCTCTTTTTCTATTAAATGGCACACAATTGCAATTTTATTTTGGGATACACAATTGGCAAAAGAGTGCCTTATGCCTAGCAATATGGACAGTGTTTACACAGGATACAAAATAAGCAGATGAGAGTGACCCAGCGCTCGGCGAGCTCAGCTTCCACAGAGGCGGCTGGAGCACGGTGCATGAGAGAGGGGAGCCGCGTGCTGGGCTCGGTCACCTGGGTGGCGGGCCCTTGAGCACCTGTGTGCATATACATTCATTCCAGTGTTGAGCCCCTCCATGTTCCAGGACCAAAGCTGCAAGTGTCCCTAGAGAGCTCAGTGTCTGCTAGAGGAAAGACGCTCATCTCATTAGGCAAACACTCACGTATCTAAAAATGTGAGGCTGCTGGGCATGGTGGCGCACGCCTGTAATCTCAGTACTTGGGAGGCTGACACTGGAGGATTGCAGGTTCGAGGACAGCCACCGCAACTTAGTGAAACCCTGTTTCAAAAATAAAAAAAAATGTGAGGCCATGTACAAAGGTGGAGAGGCTCAAGGCAGGGCAGCCAGACAGAAAGTGGAGATCACAGGGCAGAGTTCTAAGAGCGGGAACCAGGGCAGGACACCATGAGTGGTGCGTTCGACATTCATCCTACATCGAGACCAGCCTTGTAGAGAAAGCTAGGAGGCAACCATGCTCAGCAGGAGCATGGAAGACTTCCAAGGGGGTGTCAGAGGACTCTGATTTGTGGAAGAAGACCCAGAAGCCCAGCGAGTGATTTCTCAAGTCCCCCAGGTGGCTGATAGCCTGCTAGACTCCCTGCGTAGTGCTCCTGAGCCCGCCCTCTTGTGGAGGGAACATTAGAAACAGCTGCTCTGCTCTTAGGCTCCCCAGAAGCTTCCTCCCTGGCATCTTCTGGAACCTATCATTTTTGTGAGTTTCATTGTTAGATCTTGAAGGTCATCCACCTGGTTTTATGTTAAAATGTCCTATGTGCTTAAGCCGTTCCCCCAAACAATTGGGGGAGGGTACTGGGGTTGGAACCCAGGGGCATTGTACCCCAGCGCCTTTTTAAATTTTTTTTATTTTGAAACAGGGTCTCGTTAAGTTACTAAGGATGACCTCGAACCTGTGATCCTCCAATCTCAGCCTCCCAAGTACTGGGATTACTGGCATGTGCCACCACGCCTGGTGCGCCAAACAGAATTTTAGGTCTACCTCATCCTAAGCTGGGCAGGCTTTGGTTGGGGGTTTTTGTTTCTGCATATGATCATGAAACCCGGACGGAATGCCCTCAGGGGGCAGGCATCGGTGTGTCTCTCAGATGCTGTTCTCTGCATGACAGGGGGGACACTTCTCTGGTCCTCCCACTGCATCACTGTTGTCCCAGCTCTATGGGGAATGCCAGACAGCAGAGGTGGCTCTTTTCTAGCCCAGCCAGGATTTCCAGGAAGTCCAGGAGCCTGGATTTCCCTTCCCTAGGGCGTGTGGTGTGAGGAGCAGAAATGTGGTGACACGGTAAATCCTACTGGTGCACGCGGGGGGGAACCTCGTTCCTTAGGTGGAAAGGGCATTAAGTTTCAATGACACAATAACCAGCAAAAGAGATGCTACTGCAAGCAGCCCAGACTATTAGCACATTATTTTGAAATCCTCATTGCTCATTTAATTAGCAGGTACTTTTGCATCCAGGATGTGGTTACTGGTAATTTCCATCACGATTCCGCCATAGGTGGTTTTAAGAGAGACACAACCCTATTTGAAGCATTTCTCACCGCATTCCAAAGAATGCAAGCCACAAGATTGGCTCGTTCCACCAATTACTTGGGCAGCCCGCTCCCTTTCATGTTGGATTTGTCTTAATCTTTGCAGTCAGTGTGTCCCCCAGGAAAAGTTCTGAGGCCAAAATAGAATCCTGCCACAAAATGTGACCACCACAGACAGAGCATGGTCTGTGCTGTTGAATAACCACACTTCTCAGTAAATGTGAGCACTTGATGTAAGGTTGCTTGGCCTCAGTTTCTTCAACTGTAAAATGGGAATAATGCTCATCTTACAGGGAGTTTTGAGACATGAATGAAATATCCGAGACATCTGGCACATAGCAGGCCCTGAATAAACATGCACCCTCTCTTCTGATGCTCGGGTGACAATGAAATGAGGCCACTTGATTCTGTATTTATGATAAAGTGTCCATACTGGCACCACCACACATACACGTGTACGTGTGTAAGAGTGATCAGGATTCAAAGCCACGTTCCCTCTCCCTGAGCTAAGCAACTGTTTAATATAGTCGTTAGCAGCATTCTCCAGCCTTCTTCTTTGACAAGACCATGACTAAGAAAGATTCTAAATAAAGGAAGACTTGTTTATTCCAGAGTCAGCTAAGTGAGCAAAGCTTATCATCTCCCGAGGCACCGGGGGGAGAGGGGAGGACACACATTTTCAGAACCACTCTTCTTGAAAAGCGAGTCTTCACAGGTAGAGATTTCAGATTCATTGCATAATTGACAGGAAAGACCTTCCTCGTCGTCTGGCTGGTGAATCCAAGGGAATAATTGTTAGCAGCTCATCCTCTCTCTCCCTGAATTCCACTAGCAAGTGAGGGCTGGCATTAGCACTTACCAGTTTCTGACTTTAAGGGTATGATGTAGTATAGCGTGCATTGCCCTGGGTGAATGGTACCCATGGATGATTATTTTCATTGAAAATATTTTTCTCTTTGTATAATTAGGAAAACTGCCACAAGCATATTTAAAATTAAAAATGGTGGGAAATGGAAAATAACAGGCCAGAATATTCTACTTATCTCAGTATGATGGATAAATATGAAAATGATGACTTTGAGTGTGATGCAGAAAGATGTTGGTAATCCAAGGACTGGTGTGTGTTAGATGCTGGTAGCTGGAGCCCTGGCAGCTGGAAGGCATGACTCCCCATGGAGATAGGGAGGTGCCCTCACCGTCCCTTCACACACGAATGACTTAAGGGCACCATCAATCAGTGGCCTTGATTGTGTCTCTCCGAGCCCCCCTAGATTTGCAGTCAGTTTATATTGTGATGGACAACAGAATAGCTAACCCTGCTAAAGAGCCTTCTTATAACTAGAAAGCGACATAAGAAAAAATATTTTTTTCAGTGCCTAGTTGTTTCATACTCTGTAAAAGGAGCTATTCCTGTTTCAGTTGCATAGTGCTGTGTGCAAAAGAAGGGCTGCCTGGGGCTCTGCTTCTGGGACCAGGAGCCCCAGGGAAGGGAGGTTCATGTCAGCAGCTGGGCGCTGTACTGGTGGTAAGGATACAACAACAATGAAAGAGGCTTGGGCCCTGTGGTCACCGAGCCTGCAGCATGACGGGGACCATAGACAAGGAAGCTTGAATTAAAGCACAGTGTGGAAGTGCGTGAAGGGCCGCAGTGGAGGGTCTGGAGGGGCCCTGGCAGGCTGGAGAGAGTGCCCTGGTCTGAGGTGGGGCAGTGATGGCTGGGCTGAGGCCTAGAGGTCACGGCAGAATTTGCCAGACAGAAGGAAGCTACTGCAAGCCAAAGGAATTAACGTTCCATAGGAGGGGGAAGTGTGGTGATTTTGAGAAATGGAGAATTTCACTGTATCCATGAGAGCCACAGGAGGAACGGAGAAGAGGAGGAGGGAGACGATGAAGGCATCCGGAAACCAGGTTGACAAGGAAGCAATGAGGGATTTTAACCACATAGGTGGAGAATCTAGAGCTTCTCTGTCCTGTAGTCACTGCTGCCGTATGTAGCTGTTTACATTTATATTTATTGGAATTAAGTATAACTGAAAGTTGAGTTTCCCAGTCTCATGAGCCACCTGTCAAATGCTCAGCAGCCGCATGTGGCTAGTTGCCACCATACTGGGCTCTGGGAGAGCTGGGCCGGACCATGCTGTGCTGGAGAATCTGTCGGCAGAGGGCAGGCAGAAGCAAGGCCGTGAGAAGCTGGGAGGGGGTCCCGGCGAGGGAGGGCCGGCTGAGCGGACAGCGGAGTGCTTGGTGAGCTGTTCATGTGGAAGACTGCTTGATTCCTAGAGATGAGTAGGAAGTGGAAGCTGAGGGAGGAGGGAGCAGGTCTGAGATGACCTCCCAGGACTCAGAAGACACCTGGTGTTGTTATGGCTTGGATACCAAGTGTCCTCCAAAGCTCCTGTGTCGCCGGCTTGATCCCCATGCGGCAGTGTCTGGAGGTGGGGCTGTGGGGAGTAATTGGATGGTGAGGGCTCTGGCCCCTCAGAGCCGTCCTCCATGGAGGGGTCCACTGATGGACCGCTGGGGGGTAGAGCCGAAGGAGGCAGGACCTAGTTGAAGGGTGTGGATCCTTGAGGCTGTGCCCTTGGGGACTGTGTCTTGTTCCCAGCCCCCCTCCCTGTCTTGTTTACTATGAGCTGAACAGCTCTCCTCTGCTATGCCCTCCACCATGATGTTTCTTCCTCACCTTGAGCCAAAAACAATGGAGCCAAGTGACCCTGGACTGAAATCACGAGCCCAGATAGATCTTTCCTAAGTTGTTTTCCTTAGGTATTTGTCCCAGTGACACAAAGCTGATAGACACACCTGGGCAGGGTGGCATCTGTAGTCAGGAGGGAAAAACAGGAAGGAAATTGGTGCGGGGAGGTGAGGAGCTTATTTTGGATGGGTGGGATTTGAGCTGCCTTTGGGACTTCCCAGGGGAAGCATCAGGGGACATTGAACCCTGGGGGTGAAGATGAGGAAGGCAGCCTGCTGCAGACCTGAAAGGTGACCCCACAGAGTGGCACTGAAGCCTGGGGGTGGGGTGAACGGCCGGGGTGTTGCAGAGCAAGAAGAAGGCCTGGAACTGAACCCATAGGAATAATGGTGGTCAAGAGGACCAAAAACAAGGGGTGCCTGAAAGAAGAAAAAGAGGCAAAAAAGGACATTGGGGGCAAACCAGAAAGAGTATGTGTTCACTAAGCCCATGGGGACAGGAAGGTCAAGGTAGCACTGTCTGAAAAACTGTTCAGTAGCCGTAGCAACAAGGAGGTGGTTGTGAAGAAGAGCAGACTGAACTGACTTATGTTCAAGCTCCTGAGGTTTCCAGTAACTCAGAAGCCACACAACAATCAAGGACAATAGGTGATTTTAAAAGAATAACAAGCCAGGCATGGTGGTGTACATCTGTAATACCAGCACTTAGGAGGCTGATATTGGAGGATTGCAAGTTGGAGGCCAGCCTCCACAACTTAATGAGACCCTGTTTCAAAATAAAAAAGGATAGGAGTGTAGTGCCACTGAGTTCAATGCCCAGCATAAAAAAAAAACTTTTTTAAAAAAGTATTTTCACTGGCTAATTACCTAAAATTGTTCCAGAGCCAGGCAACATTCTAAGATGCCATTGTACTAGACTTTAGAGAAATGAAGGGGAAAACATACTTTAGGAAATCTGTCTTTTCTTTTTTATTATTTTATTTTTAGTTATGTTAAAATACACAAAAACACAATTTACCATCTTAACCATTTTTAAGTGTGTACAGTTGAGTAGTGTTAAGTACATTCACCTTGTATAATCAATCCAAAGTCTTTATCATGCAAAACTAAAACTCTATGTCCATTGAACAAAACTCCCATTCCCTACTGACTGCCCCACCCAGCCCCAGGCAACCACTGTTCTACCCTCCATCTCTGTGACCTTGACTATGTAGGTCAGGTACCTCGTATAAATGAAGTCTTATGTTATTTGTCTTTGTAATGTCTGGCTTATTTCACTTAGCATAATATCCTCCATGTTCATCCACATTACCGCATGTGTCAGAATTTCCTTCTTTTTAAAGGTTGAATAATACTCCTTTGTACATATATACCACAATCTGTTTATGCATTCATCTGGCAAGGGACACTTGGGCTGCTTCCTCTTGGCTACTGTGAATAATGCTGCTATAAACATGGTGTATAAAATACATCTTGAAGATTTTGCTTTCAGTTCTTTTGGGTGTACTCTCAGAAATGGCATTGCTGGATCCTATAATAATTACATGCTTAATTTTTTTATGGAAACACCAAACTCTTTTTCACAGCAAGTGTGCCATTTTCCATTGCTACCACATATGTGGATTCCAGTACATATTGTCACAGATACTTGTTATTTTCTGTTTTATTTGGTTTGGGGGGTTTTCTGTTTCTTTGATAATAGACGTCCCAGTGCATGTAAGGTGGAATCTCTCCTGGTTCGGATGACTCACCTTAATGCTTACTGATATTGAGCATCTTTTCATGTGCTTATTGACCATTTGGGTATCTTCTTTGGAGAAATGTCTACTGAAATCCATGGCCCACTTTTTAATCGGTTTTGATTTTAAGTGTTGAGTTGTAGGAGCTCTGTTTAGTTTGGATACTAACCCCTTATCAGATTTGCAAATATTTTCTTGTAGTCCATGTTTCTGGTTTGGTTTGGTTTGGATTGGTTTGGTTTGGTTTTGATGTTAAAATCTTCCTTCTCAGCCGGGTGTGGTGGTGCACTCTTGTAACCCCAATACTTGGGAGGCGGAAACTGGAGGATCCGGGTTCGTGGCCAACCTCAGCTACTTAGTGAGGCCCTCTGCAACTTCGTGAGACCCAGTTTCAAAATAAAGTATAAAAAATAGGGCCAGGGGTGTACATAGCTCGGAGGTAAAACGCCCCTGGGTTCAATCCCCGTACCGCAAAAAAAAAAAAAAAAAAAAAAAAAATCTTCCTTCTCTTATGAACTTACAATGGTAACATCAGTTTACTTAACTGGCAAAATTCACTTGCATCTCATACTAATTTATTTAAAGAGAGGAGGTGTATTTTTTTCTTAAGTTAATGACTCTTTTTGCCTTATTACTGATTTAGTGATCACAGCCATTGTGATCAATAAATGTGCCATTGTTCACAGCCAGTTTTTAAAGCCTGAAACCTGGGCCTTGCCTTGTTCTGGGAGGAGATCAAGTATGGCATTCCCATCTGATTCTGCAAGATTTGTGCTGCCCAGGGTGAACATTATGGAAAAGACAAAATTTCAAGTAGAAAAAAGCCCACTGAGGGCCATGCTTCTAGAGGGTCACATCTAAATCGGACCTAGCACACAGGAATCTCTTCCTAATCTGAAATATATCTAGGAAAGATTTTGGAAAACTATCTCAACGTTTAATACCTGTGTCAATAAATCACCCCTTCTTATGCAGTCTAAATCCCTCTTCTTACAATATAATAATAATGATGTAATACCTGGGCTTTACTTAGTGGCTTTCTTCCTAAGGCTTGTCACTAAATCCTGCTAATGTCTCCAGGAGGCGAGGATGAGTAAATATTACTATTTAAACTTCATCATCCCCGTCTTAATTCCTTTCTCTATAAAAAGAGGATAATGACAATATTTGCTCAGGTTCCCCCTCCCCCCTTTTATAGAGAAAGGAATTGAGACGGGGCGATTAAGTGCATTTTCCCAGGTTCACGCATGAGGCAGGAGCAGAGGACAGGGGTGCAGGAGGGAGAGAGATGTCGCCATGAGGGGCAGGACCAACCTCCACCTGATTAGCTCCATTGCCCCAGCAGGCTAAGGGTCATCTTTGGCTTTTCCATAAAGGGCCTTGGTTTGGTTTTGGTGTTAAAATCTTCCTTCTCAGCCGGGCAAGGTGGCGCACGGTCAGACTGGCATCACAGTGCGCTCCCTGGGCAGTCCCATAGGGCCCCCACAGAAGACCCCGCTCTTGGTATAATTTTTGGCTGCTGCCATCTTGAATTTTTTTTCTTTTTTGGTACTGGGGATTAAACCCAGAGCCATCCTGCCTCCAAGCTACACCCCTAGTCCTATTTTATATTTTAGTTTGAAACAGGGTCTCACTAAGTTGCTGAGGCTGGATTCGAACTTGGAATCCTCCTGTCTCGGCCTCCTAAGTACTGGGATTACAGGTATGCACCATGCCCGGCCATCTTGAAATACTTAATAAACACTTGAACCAGGAGCCCTGTATTTTTGTTTTGCACTGGGCTCCACACATCATGCAGCCTATCCTGGCATGACACAATCTACCTAAGACCGTGTTCATCTGAGGATATGAGGAGCGCAAAGAGCAACTGGGACGGTGTGGAGCGCTGTGCAGGTGTGCCTGGGCAGGGCTGTAAAAGGCAGAAAATTAGGTGGAGCAGGTCAAGAGGAGTGTCATCCACAGAGCCATCTTAGACTACAGGAGATAACTAAATGACTGATACATCAAAGGCCAGGACGATGCCCGCTGGCAAATCGAGTTTGTCAAGGTCACAGTTACAGGGACCAGAAAGTGTGTATAGTTAAATTCCATACAGTCAAGCTGGGTGTGGTGGCACACCCTTGTAATCCCAGTACTTTGGGAGGCGGAGACCGGAGGATCCGGGTTCGCAGCCAGCCTCAGCTCACGCATGAGCGTGTGTGCGCACGCGCTCTCTCTCCCTGTCTCTCTCTCTCTCTCTCTCTCTCTCTCTACTTAGTGAGGCCCTCCGCAACTTCGTGAGACCCAGTCTCAAAATAAAGTATAAAAAATAGGGCCAGGGGTGTAGCGCGGAGGTAGAACGCCCCTGCGTTCAATCCCCGGTACCACAAAAAAAAAAAATTCCATACAGTCAATTATCATTCTCACATTCTATACTTACCAATTCACCTACTTGCTAAAATTTCCTTGTAACCCTAAAATCAATGCTAGGGCATGTTCACAGTCACTCACAGATGTGTGTGAAGCAGTAAAAACTGTGCCATCCAATGTACGTGGTCCCGGTCGACGCTGAAAGGTGTCTCTGCCATCTTGCTTCAGCTAGCATGCTGTAAATAAATGTTCTTTTTGAGGTCTATTTCCTGCTATACTTTGTGCAATGGGCACTTTTTGCTAGGAATTTTGCTGTTAACACCTGTCTGTTAACACCTTCCTAAGCACAAAAAGGCTATGACATGGCTTATGGAGAAAGCATATGTATTAGAAAGCTTCGTTCAGGAGCCGGGCATGGTGGCACACACTTGTAATTCCAGTACTTGGGAGGCTGAGACCAGAGGATCCGGGTTTGTGGCCAGCCTCAGCTACTTAGTGAGGTCCTCTGCAACTTAGTGAGACCCTGTTTCAAAATAAAGAATAAAAAATAGGGCTGGAGGTGTAGCTCAGAGGTAGAAGCCCCTGGGTTCAATCCCCAGTACTGCAAAATAAATAAATTAAAAAATAAAATAAAAACAGAAAGCTTCATTCTGGCATGACTTACAGTGCTGTGGGCCAGGAGGTTAGTGTTAATGAATCAACAGTGTATATTAAAGGAGGTGTCTTTATTTTATTTTATTTTTTGCGGTACCGGGGATTGAACCCAGGGGCGTTCTACCTCCGCGTTATGCCCCTGGCCCTATTTTTTTATACTTTATTTTGAAACTGGATCTCACGAAGTTGCGGAGGGCCTCACTAAGTAGAGAGAGAGGGGGGGGAGGGAGAGAGAGAGACAGGGAGAGAGAGCGCGCGAGAGAGCTGAGGCTGGCCGCGAACCCAGATCCTCCGGTCTCTGCCTCCCAAAGTACTGGGATTACAAGCATGCGCCACCAAGCCCGGCCAAAGAGGTGTCTTTAAACAGAGACATGCATAACATGGTCATGCACTGATCACTGGTGAAAACACTGTGACCAGCAGCTCGTGGGAATCTAGCCCAGTATTCCCCACAACAGCAGTCACTCAATATTCACCAACTCAGCGTCAAATGACTCTACAGGACCTACTACAGAGAGTATTGAGAGTCCATGGTGAATGCATATGACATACAGGGAATGTTCACTCAAAGAAAAAGATTCCTGAAGGAATACCAAAAACAAAAGACAGTGAGAAGTTCTCTATTTGAATGACAAATTCTGGAACCTTTGAGCTGGATAATATCTCCTTGTATCTAGCTCAGCCTCCTTAGGGGAGATTTTTTCTAAAGCATTCCCTAAAGGCTAGAAGAGTGTATAATAACCGAAAAGCCATTTGGTTATCACCATTTGCTTCATTTGGAAACCTTCCCCCCTCACACACACACATTTTAGTATTTCTGAAATTGGGAGACATCCTATGCTTGACATATATTTTAACAAGCAACCAAACCCTGTTTTCTTTCTTAAAAGCTGTTGTTAAATCTCCAAGGTGTCTTCCAGTCCAGGGGTCAACTAACTTTTCCTGTAATGGTCCAGAGAGTAAATATTTTAGGCTCTGTGGCCGTGTGGTCTTTCTTATAACTATTCAGCTATACCATTACAGCACAAAAGCAGTAATGTAAATACAGGAATGTGGCGACTATTTCATATAATTTTAACATGTCACAGAATATCATTCTTTCAAATTTTTTCAACTTTTTAAAAGTATACAAATATGAAATTTTTCCCCAAAAGCATTCAGCTAGATTTGACCTGCAGGATGTAGGTAGACAACCTTTGTTTGGCTTAGTGACGTCATAGAATCAAGGGAACAAAACAGGCCACCTTGTCTCAAGTGTTCCCACTTAAGGACACCTCTAGCTAATGGACCTGTCCTTTACAGACTTTCTTTCTTTTTTTTCAGCTTTTTTTTTTTTGATTGAACCCAGGAGCATTTTACCTCCGAGGTACACCCCCAGCCCTATTTTTATTCTTTATTTTGAAACAGGGTCTCACTAAGTTGCAGAGAGTCTCACTAAGTAGCTGAGGCTGGCCGCGAACCCTGATCCTCCGGTCTCAGCCTCCCAAGTACTGGGATGACAAGTATGCGCCACCACACCCAGCTATTTTTCAGAGTCTGAAATAAGGATTTAATTGCTCAATCTAGATTTAACCTAATAGGAAAGTTGGTAACATATACACACGAGTTGGTTTAGGTTTTTAGTGAGCTCAGCATAGTATACATTTGCAAGAAAGATCTAGGAAATATTGAAAACAAAATTAGGAAAAGTTCATACTTCTATATACAGTAACATGCCAATGCATCTCGAACACAACCCTTTCATTAGATTTCCTTTGTTCCGCAATGTTCTAATTATCCCTTTATCTTTAAGCTCCACTTTCTTCTTTTCCATTGTGTCATTTTTCTTTGTGTTTTTCACATGCACAATAGACCTTTTTCACAAGAAGGCGGAGCTGCGGTCTAGATCAAGGCTTGTAATACAAGGAAACTTAAACAGGGTGGGAATTAAATAAATTCAAGTACAAGAAAATTAGAAGGCAAATGAGCCCATCTTGCTCAGCACTGCATCCAAGAAATATAGTCTGAGGGTTTTAATATTCATCACTGACCAGAGACCACTGATTGCTGTTGAATTTGTTATAAAAATGGAGATGAAGAACAAAATAAAATATAACTTTAGAAAACAGTCAGATGCTAGCCAGGTGTCGTGGTACACTCCTGTAATCCCAGCACTTGGAGGAGGCTGAGACTACAGGTTTGAGGCCCCCCTCACAACTTACACCCTGTTTCAAAATAATAAAAAATAAAAAGGGCTGGGGGTGTAGTGGAGGTAGAATACCCCTGAGTTGAATCCCCAGTACCAAAAAAAGAAAGAAAAAAAGAAAAGAAAACAGAAAGGAAGGGAGGGAGGGAAAGGGAAGGGAAGAAGGAAGGAATGAAAGAGAAGGAAAAAGAAAATAGATGCTAATGGGTGGGGACAAGGTGGAGAGTTTGCAGAAATGCCCTTGGTTTTTCATGAGACTGGGCAGCACCTACTTCCCATCCCAGCAGCTATTCCCGGGCAGACAGTGGTCTGCCTGAGCCTGCACCAGCCTAGACCCCGGGCGGCTAAAGAGGCCACACAGAACAGCCCTGACTCCATCAGGCAGCTGGGCATCCGCCCTGGGGCTCTGGCTTTGGCCACACTCATAAGGGCCCCTTCCCTGGAATTTGTGAGCAGAGCTCACGTCATCAGATGGGGAGCAGATGGCCCCATGGAAGCCTGTCTGCTGCCACAGGAGCAAACATGAGTCCAGCGGCCCCTGGTCCACTGTGCTGGCCCTTGGCAGAGGAGAGGTGCTCCTAAGATAGGGAGTCAATAAGCGATTGCACTTCCAGGTGCAGCTTAGCTGTGAATGACACATCTGAGCCCCAAGGCAGGCCACCGAGGTCCCCAAAAGCCTCTCTCATGCCTAGAAGTTAGCACGCTGAGCATGCTCACTGATAAACTTCTGGCCAAGAAATGCCTCTGGGTATCCCTTGGTCCGATCTAGGAGGGCTTTAGGACTCTCCTCAACTCGGCCTGGAAGAACCCACCAGGTGCACTGAGCCGTGTGGCGCCTGGAGCCTGGGTTTCAGAAGGGAATCCACAAGTAAGTGGCTCTATAACCTTGCTGAAGGTTGTATTTACTTTGGGTGTAGAAACAAGTCAAATGCTGCTCAGCTGGCAGAGGAGGGGCTTGTATTACCATGCCAATTTGCCAAGATGAAGCTAGCCAAAGAAAAGCAATGCCGTATGGTCAAACCCACCCACCTGTGCACACGCAGACATCGTCCCTGCTCACCTGTGCCGGGAGGAGGTTGGAGGTCTTAAACCAGTCATTTTGTAAAGCAATTTTTTTTATTGCGGCAGAACATATATATAACATAATTTACCATTTTAACCATCTTTAAGTGCATTTCATTTAAGTGCTTTTTTTTGTGTGTGGTACTGCAGATTGAACCCAGGGGCTTTCTACTTCCTTTTTTTTTTTTTTTTTTTTTTG
>PVJS01036010.1:0-20688 GCA_004027185.1 Glis glis
AATATATTATATTACATAAATATATTTATATATTTATAATAGATAACATATAATATAATATTTTATATTACAATATAATATGTAAATAATATATTAAAATATATAAATATATTATATAAATATATGTATAATATATTATATTTATAATATATAACATAATATATTTATATGTAAATATGCCATATAAATATATATACACACAAACACCATATAGACATACATACACCATATATATGGTAAATATACATATACATTTCTCTACATCACTCAAAACCTCAACTAACACAGCAGATTAAAAAAAGTATTCTGCCCCCAAACTGCATACTAAAAGCATGGTCAGGAAGGAAGGCGCTAGGCATGGCCAATAAGACCAAAATATAACTGGTTCTTAGGCTTGTAGGAATATGAATGGAAATAGGATACCTTCACGGACTTATAACAGTGATCTTTTTTACATTTGCACTACTGTGATTCTTTTTCTCTTCTTAATTAGATCTAGGCATCTACCATCATGTCAGATTTAAATATTCTTCATCTGTTCATAAATCTTCCCTCATCTCTTCTCTAAAATTTCAACCTTGCAGTAATGAATGGATTTACATATACTTTTTTCTAGAAATCATCTTAGTTTTACCTTATACTTCAGTGGTGACAATTTTGGTCTCATCATCTTAGATGATCTATAGAATTGAATTGATACTGCTGCTAACTCAAATAACCTTTTACTTTATATTTTTTCACATCAGGATAATGTTATCTTATGAAAAGCATTTTTACAGCCCTCTGAATGAGCAGTGACGTCTTTCAAAATATTTTGTAAAGCACTCTAATGTTGAGAGTTATTCTCAGTAATTTCATGGCTACAGTTTTACAGAACAAAGTAAGCATGAGTCTATTAAGTCTAGATGATTATTTTCTGGCAATGTTTTATATACATGATAAAAATGATTATATATAACTTCACAACAATGATTTCTCATGTTATCAATTATGTAACATGTTTTATCTGTCTGGCTCTAGAGATAGTATGGAATTTAACACTATTTTATTATTTAATGTGAGTTGAGTATTTTCCAGGCAGTAATTGTGGTAACAGTGATTTGAAACAGGAAGAATAACTATGACTGCATAATTTATTTGTATTTCTTTTAATTTCTGTCACTTAACCCTTTAATAAATAACTTACAATATAACAGACTTGAATTTGAGGCAATGTTGTGCAAGGCAATGTCATTAAAATATGGAATTATTATTGTTTATAAACTGAAGCTACTTTAATTAGAATACAGGGATGAGAAAGAAAAAAGAAAGAGAGAAAAGCATTTTGGGGCTTGATAATCGGGGCTACAATTAATTGGAATAGTAGTATGAGAAAAGAAAAGGGGGAAACAGAGAAAGAAAATGAAAAAAAGTGAGAGAGTGTCTACAAGCATTAAAAGCCCCTCCAAGTCTTCATATAATAATAAAAGAATTTGAAATCAGGTTAAGATAATTAAAATGTTTATTGTAAATCAGATTTTACAAAATCTCTATATTACCTAAATCTCAATATTTAATGTATAGCTAGATTTCTCTCTTCACTATGCACATTTTAATTTTATATCCCAACAAGACAAATTCTAATTGAAAATTTTATTTTTACTGTCAGCAATACTACAAATATGTGCAATGTTAAATATTAGATTTTCAAAAAATGAAAAGATTTCTTATACACATAAAATATACATGGTAATAATTAGGATTGAGAATAATTAGGATTTGTCTGTATTTGATCTTCTGTTTTATTTTTCCTAGACCATTGCAATGTAAATGATACACCAAATTTTCTTCTGAATAAAATATGTAAATGGTTTAAGTTAAGCAAAAACATATGCCAAATATTAAATGCATATTTAACAGAAAATTTTAGGGGAGAATGTTCATTTTTGGAAGGTTTTAATGTTTTTACTTCTCATTCATAAACAACCAGAGCACATTCTCAGCTAAATTAGGAAAAGGAGAAGGCCATAAACTCCATATTTGCTGCAAATGTGGCTAAAATGCTAAACCAGCCAGCAGGCCCACGCAGGAAGTCAAACAAAGTGCTTTGGGAGGAAAAGCTTTTTGTGGTTTGTTCATTTCAGAACTCTCTAGCACATATCCATTTCCAGAAGAAATAGAGAAGCAAAAAAGCTCCATCCTGATAGGAATCTGCAGTAAGTGTACTGTTACCACTGTGGGCTGAGCAGAAAGAAAGGCACAGGAATATGTGGGAATACCCAGAGGGATGGATCACATAAACTCCCTGCCAAATACAACTTCTAAAAGTGACTGCTTCACATTTAAAGAAAAGAACTGTGTCTCTTGGTAACAGTGAACTGTAAAGAAATCAGAGGAAGCCCAGGCCATCAGTAGAAGTCCCCATGAAATATATTAGGTTCTAAGGGTCAGAGGATAGGTGACCACACACGGGTGGCATGAATAAAAGAAATAGTTCACCGCTGAAGCAAGAGAAAAGGGCGGTAAACTATGAAGACTCAAAAAGATAATCCTGTTTTACACTCCACAGAAACCTCCTGCCCTTAGCTAGGAAAATTAATTTATTCCTATGCAATTGCTAGAAAAGGAAAATCCAAAGAACCAAGAAGTAGACTTAGACAAAATATTAAAATTATCAATAGAATATTACAAAGGATAATAAAATATCACCAGAAATTTTACAATAAAAATTTTAAATATTAATCCAAAATAAACTAAAAAACTAAACAAAGCCAGATGTGGTGGCAAATGCTTGTAATCCCAGTACTTGGGAGGTTGAGACAGGAGGATCTCAGATTCAAGGACAGCCTCAGCAAGTAGTGAGACTCTCATCAATCTAGCGAGACCCTGTTTCAAACTAAAAATAAAAAAAAATAGGGCCGGGGTTGTGACTTAGAGGTAGAATGCCCCTGGGTTCAATCCCTAGCACCACAAAAACAAAAAAGAAAACAAACAAACAAACAAAACAAAAACAAGCAACCAAATTTACAAAATACTAACAAAAGGAGATATGCAGAAACTCAACTGTTCAAGAGAAAGTTCAACTTTATGCTTAGGCAAATTGGAAAATGAAATAAGTTCTGATAAAATGTTTGAAATAAAAAATATCAAGAAGGAATAAATAATAAACACAAAAGATATAGACACAATAGAAGCATAATGAGAACACAGAGGATAGAAAAGTGTAAAAGCAATGACAGAAATATAAAGAACAAATATTATAGTGAATTAGAATGAATTTATAGATATTAATCACAGGACAAAGCAAATCTAAAACATGCATAATTGGAGTTGGTAATCAAAAATAAAAAATGACAAAAATAATTGAAGAGGAGTTTCTGAATCAACCTCTGGGGCTCTCATGCATAATATAGACCCGCAGATCCCTAACCATATTGCATCAGTGGAAAGAACCGGAGCCAAGGGGGAACCAATGCCGTTATTTCTGGGAATATGTAACAAGAATCTATCCACCTCTGCCACAGAAATCTCATGTTTATTTTCAGAATAGTGTGAAAAAGTACACATACTAAAATCTTACCAACTTGCTGCAAGTGCTTCCCTTTCACCTTGTTAGAGATGGAGGAAATAGCACTCTATGGTTATAAGGGTGACCAAACTCATGCCCCTGGACACTGTACAGAGGAGATCAACAGAAGTTCATTGTCAGATATACGCACAACCTGGGGGAAAAGGACACTCACTGGGCCATATGAAGGTCACATCACAAACAGACTGAACAACCACAAGTACAAGACAAAGTCACAACATGAGAAGAAAGCTGAGGGCAATCATATTTTATGAACACATTCTCAAAAGTTCTTAATAAATTTTTAAAATCCAACAATTTAAAAATCCAGAAATGACACACTCTGTTTCTGGAATTTTTATTTTTTTCCATTGATAACTCTCTCTGTGACCCTGACGTGATACATTCACCTCTTCATACACTAGTAATATTTTTTTTGATTACTGTGCATTTTTAGTAGAATTTGATTTTTCTAATTTGAAATTTAATAGCATAAAATCCCCCAACTTCTTTTCATTTTTCAAGCTTGCAAAGCATATTCAAATTCATTCATGTGTCCATTTAAATTTTACCATAGAATTATAAATTCTATAATTCCTTAACTTTCTTGGTTTGAATTATTATAATCATAGGATTGAATTATCTAAGTCCTGAATTATATTGACTATTCATGTATTTAGAGGTTATTCAATTTCTCTCTGTAATGCTTCATATTTTTCCATGGGCAGGTCTTACACTCCTTTTAAAATGTATTCCAAAATGCTTTTTTTCTTGATGGAAATTTGAGTGTTTTATAGTTTATTTCTTTAGGTCATTGCTAGTATAATGACTAAAAAAATGCATGTTATATATTGATCTTATATCCTGGTAATTTGCTGAACTTGTTTATTACTTCTATTATCTCCATATATAACCATATCTGCAAATAAAAGAGAATTGCTTCCTCTTATTAATTGGGTTATCTTTTATTTATTTTATAATAAAATATGCTTTAATTATAAAATATGTAGTATTTATTGTATAGTATACTATAAATGTATATCATAGTATATATACCATAAATATATAGTATATTATATATTGTGTTTATAGTATTTAGTGCTGAGTATATTCATCCTTTCCTTATTCTCACTCTAAACAGGGATTACTTTTAGTTTTTCACCATCAAGTATGGTATAGGTTGTATGTTTTCAATAGATACCTTTCATCAGGTTGAGAAAATTCCTAGCACAAGATAACCTCTTTCCCAAAGAAAGTCCCCAAACAAAAATGCCCATGTTACTCATGCTAAAGAAAAATAAAATTGTTGGTAATTTTTGTATGCTGTGATGTAACACACACAACACATATCAGAGAGAAAACAGTACTCCCATCTCCTAAAAATTTCTTTTCATAGTGCTCTAGATATAGGTGGATATGGGAATTGAACTGTCTTTGCTCAAGTTGTTTTTCTCAAAGTGAACATTGGACTTAATATATTGTAAATTTGAGGGAGGGCCCCTCTTTTCAGAAAACAATTCATTTTGTGAGATAACAAGACATCATTCCACATCTTCCTCCTAACAAAGCCAAGTATTTCATTTGTCTAGAAATTGTCTTAGTTCACAGAGAACAGATAAAAAAGTGGTGAGGTCATGTAATAGAGGGATAAAAGCCTCTTGAAGTTGTAATCATTTGTATTTTATGGGAGGAACAAAAGGAATAGGGGAAGAAAAACAAACAATTTTGCACTGAAGTTCCAGGAGGTGGATCAAATCAATCAATGTGTGTTTTCAACTAGAACATTGTATTGTTAATAATTTTTAGAAACATAAGTGGCAATCAAACCTCCACTTATAACAAATTTCCCATGCAAATCTTTCCACCCATTATAAATTCCTCATAAGAATTTTACCTAGGGTGAATTATTTTCATGAACATAAGACATTTTCAATTAAGAAGTATTCATAAACATTTTTGTATATGGCTTTTTCTTATCAACATATTTGGTAATGCAAAATCCTATTGACATCAATAATAGTTTAATTCTCAGAACTGAATATGTTAAAATATATATGCAAAGCTTCTTTTATCATTTCAAGCATATAACATATGGATGCATTCAGCATTTATTTAATTAGAGCAAGGAATAATACTGCTTCCATTTATTTTGATCAAGTAAATATTTTTGCATGCTTTATAATTTTTGCACAACATATTAGAAATATGCTTAAGAAAAATAACTTTATGTGGTATTCAGTGCTAATTTAGAGAAATCTTATGAGGAGAAAATAGTAAGATTCTAGAAAGTAGCTAGTTAGTTGTTATTCTGCAGATTTATATAATTAATGTTATAGCCAGAAGCAAAACTGTTTGCTAAATTTTTACATAACCATAAATAAAATAATTCATGTATACTACTTAAGAAAATGTTTTTACAGTTGCTTTGTTTACTTTAGGAATACATGCTAATATGACTTGATTTGTATACTTCCATCAATTTGCCTTATTTTAGATTACAATGAGAGATTTCTCTTACAGTCTAGTTAGGAACAGTTTATATATATCTCATCTTGCCATCTCAAAGGTTTTGTTTCCTAAAGTTGTCTTCCTGCATATCTCTCACCAGAATTAAGCTGTAAAAATCCTTCCCATCCATCAAAGTAGTATCCTGTTTCATCCACTTTATAGGAAAATGTCTATAAACAAAATTTTCAGTATCTGTTGATTTCCTTCATTTCTTTTGCCCCTATAATTCACAACACACTATTGAAAATATTCTTCTGAGTCTTCAAGTATTTGTTTTCAAATTCAGTGGCCAATTCTATGTCATTGAGTCACAACTTGACTTTAACAGATATTGATACTCTTCAGCACAGTGTCATGACAGAATTTCTTCTCTTGATGTCTAAGATAAAACACTATCTCGGTTTTTGTCTGGTCCCTGACTACATCCTAGTTTCTCTTGAGGTTATTCTCCTGTTACAGATCTCTCAGTGTTGGTGTATCTCAGGGATTGATCCTTGACTTTTTTCTTGGGCTATACTCTCTCACAGGTGATAGCATTTATGCCCCATCTACAAATCACATATGTGCTAAGTTTAACAGTCACAACTCTGCTTTAATACAGCTCTGAGTCCCAGACTTCATATATCTCTTTACTTAAATTCTCCTCCTAGAGAACTCTTAAAAAGGAATTCTTAGTTCCTTCTCTCACTCCAGATCTGTTCTCTTAGTCTTGTCTACCACTGTTTTGTACTTATTTGGTAGTCACAACCTTATAATCAATTTATTCGTTGTTTTCCACATCACTAATACTCTATTCAATAAGTTGACTTTTTATTTACCTTGAAAATATATCCTTAAAAAATAGACTAATTTACTTCCCCACACTTTGACTTTTTCCTTGTTATTCTAGTTTACCCATCAGTAGCTTAAACTAGTATTAAGGCTTCCTAAATTGTCTATTTCCATCCTTATTCTATTGTCTGTTCTCCATTCAGAAAATCAAGGCAAGGTAAAAAGAAATTCCCCCCAGTTCTCACTTTTGCACCTTTTTCTTGATTTCGGAGTAAGAATTATCTGTTTTGCAGTCATTGTCCTTGGAATTATTTCGTTGGAGAAACACATGAGGCAAATAAACTCTTCATAATTGTAAATAGTGATGGAAATGGGAAGCATAAAGAAACTTACCACACCCAAATAGGATTTCCTTAAGAAGCATAGATAAGGTCAAGTAACTGACTCCAAGTCAATTACTCACTGGTCGAGCCTTATTTGTTTAACATTGCCAATTGTCTGTACAGATACTGAACACATTCACTGAGTACCTATGTCCATCACTATCATATATCCACCTCTATAGATGAAAAACCTAAGGCCAAGAAAAGATAGGTCTACAACTTGGATCACAAGAAAGAGGGTTGGAGTGTCAAAGCCATCCTGTATAAGATCTACCAACATTAACAGGGCACCTTTTTATGATTCAGTGTAAAATGAACAGATAAGGTCTTGTCCCTCATAAAGATCAGTTTGGTGAATATTTATATTATACTCAAGTATACTATTTCAATGAAACTCAATCTCATAAATTATTGCAAGTGAACTAAAAATATGAATAAAAGTAAGAAATCATTCTACTTAATCATGTGTTTTTACCACTTCTATTTTTCTAGATAACTTTCTCAGTGGCTGTGATTATTCAATCACAATATAGCTGAAAGGTCAATGGCAAACTTAATCATAGGAGGGTGGCTTTCAATTACTCACTTTTCCATTTTTTTTGAATATTTAAATAATCCTTGGTACATTCATGGTGATCATGGTGACATAATATCTTAGAATATAAGTATGTCACAGTTGGAAGGCAGCTGCATTTTTCAGCACTCTTTAAGTTCCAAGTGATAGAAACCTAATTCAACATGGCCTAAGAATTCATTATTTAAAAAACACACACACAAATTATTTGAAAAACACTTGCTAGCTCAAAGAATTAGGTGTGGCTCTTCAAGAAATGGGGCAGCCCTAGGTGTCTTACTCAGTATACTCCATTCACCTCTTTTCTGCTTTAATTCCTTGATGGTGATGTTTTTCTGCATGGTTTCATTATTTGAGATAATAATAAATTATCTTAAACCCAAAAGGGAGGAGAATATTTTTTCTGGGAGGTAAAGAAAGAAAGTTTCATAGACAAATTCCATTTGTCATGGCTCCAATGGAGACAATTCTCTGATCCATCAATTTTTTCATGACATTGAGTATGATGGTTTCTCAGCATCAATCCCATATCAACACTCAGGAGTCAGGAAAGTAAATCTGTTAATAGAACTGGAGAATGAAATTAAGGAAGCAAAGGACCATAGTAACAAATTATTCTTTGGTTGCCCAACATACATGACCACACATATAAACATATATTCTCCACTTCATATAATTTTAAGAATGCTCCCCAACTTTAATACCTGATGTATGATCATAAATTACCTCCAAAGATAGAACCTCCACAATAATATCTAAGAACTGCATTGAACACAAAATCAATAATATATCTGTCCAATGTGCATACCTTATGTTCACATAGAGCCTTTCATAATATTGCAACATATGGGATTGATTGCAATATCATTATATATACATATGTCATATATACCATATATATTATATATATCATGATGTATACAACAACACACACACACGTACACACATACATACACACACTACAGAACTGTAGGCACCTTAAAATTTCCTATTTATATAAAAGAAGTTTTAATGCCCTTTTTAAAAAATACCTTTATGAAAGTATTAAAGTGCATTATGGTCTCACATCATAATATAGTTCATAGTGATAGTGACATACATGCACCCAGCACTTGGTGAGCTTTCCCCCTCTCAATGTCCTTACAGGTTAAAGCAAATGTCATCTTTCTTTTTTTTTTTTTTGCTGTACCGGGGATTGAACACAGGGGTGTTCTACCTCCGCACTATGCCCCCGGCCCTATTTTTTATACTTTATTTTGAAACTGGGTCTCACGAAGTTGCGGAGGGCCTCGCTAAGGAGAGAGAGAGAGAGAGAGAGAGAGAGAGAGAGACAGGGAGAGAGAGAGCTGAGGCTGGCCGCGAACCCGGATCCTCTGGTCTCCGCCTCCCAAAGTACTGGGATTACAAGCGTGCGCCACCACGCCCGGCAGCAAATGTCATCTTGATGAACAGGATTTTGTGGGCTTCATTTATTTGTCACATGCTATGTTCATGCAGTATGACTTAGGAGGTTCCCATTCCCCGGTGTTCTCAGTGGATACATCGGAGTGGGGCACAGGAAGCATTCTCCTCCTAGATACTCTACAATAGGAGCTCTGGATTATGTTTGTCATGACATTTGCTCCAGTAATACAGCATTGCAAATCTCCTTAGTACAGCTTTCGGGGTTCTATGGCAACACAACACCATAAACACAATTGTCTACTGTGGTTTCTGTAACTAAGCCCTGCTTTTGGGATTTCACTTTCTGGAGGCAGTGGAAGTTTCTGCAATCCCAGTTACAGTGTTTTGTTCTGATCTCTGCCATGATGTTTCTTTGACATCCCCTTGCTTTTCTCCAGGCCGCATTTCCATGGAGTATACTTTTTCAAGAATGAGTGTTCCTAATTTTGGGGGGCTGAGGGGAATTGATTGTCTAGAATATTAATCTGATAGGTCAGAAATATCTGTGCCTGCCCCATTTCTTCATCTCTTTCTGAATGATCATTTTATCTCTTACTGAGATTCCCACCTCCCTGTCAGTTCCCATGTTAATTTTATTATGGGGTACTGTGTTTAGTTTTATAATCTTAAAGAAAGATGACGCCTTCAAATTTGTATTCATAAATAACTGGTCACAGCAGAAAAACAGTGTTGTGGAAACACCAAAGGTTGCAAAAAGTAGCCACCTGTCCATTATCCTAACCTTTTAGGCTATACAGCAAAGCACTCCAACAGTGTTCTCAGAATAGAGACAAGTGAGCTGAAGTGTCTATTTCCACTGTACTCAGGTAACATACCAGAAAAAAAAAGCCTGTGGGAACCTCTAGGTCAACTTCTGGGATTGTTAAGGATCAAATGTTTGTTTAGGGAGACAACCCAATATAATGTGATCAATCTGTAATGAAATGGGGGAGGGGTGTGTAAGTACTTCATCAAACAAGATAGTTGAAGACATATTTTGAAACATAAAATTCTTGTGAAATTATTTAACTAGTTGCATTGCCACCACATAATAAGAATAGCTCTCCTCACAGGCCAG
This sequence comes from Glis glis, assembly GCA_004027185.1. NCBI lineage: Eukaryota > Metazoa > Chordata > Mammalia > Rodentia > Gliridae > Glis > Glis glis. The sequence continues at coordinate 10,305 of PVJS01036010.1, forward strand.
AATGAGGAAATCCTCATTATCTACCTCTCCCCATAACTTGGTCAGTTTCACATTTCAGGCTCTTTTCATAGACAACATTCTATCTAAAATACCAATCTCTGTGTTAAGTTGCAGTAGTTGTAAGCAATACAAACTGATTTTGGCTAACTTTATAAAAGTGGTACTAGGTCAGTAGGTAGTAAGAAATGTGACTCATTAGAGGAATACAAATAAGAAAAAAATTATTAATAAAAGATGATTAGTAAAAATGTAACCAAAAGGTTGTTAAAGTTCAGATTATGGTAAATTTGTTGAGTGTTATACTAAGTAAACTATAAAGACTTTTCTGAGTAAGAAGGAACTGTTGTTACACCAGCTTGCTGTCAATTCTCATAATCTTTCTCTTGGAGTAAGCCACACAATGAAACTTAGCTTATAGAGGATGAGACAATAACAATAGGAAACTTAAAGGCTGTTGTGATTTTTTTCATTTCAATATTATGATAAAACTGAAAAAAAAGCTAATGAGATAAGTTAGAATCAGTTAATAGAAAAGGACATTAATGAATAATATTAAGTCTTCTGATTACTGGACCTTGATTATTTTTGATGTTTCATAAAGAAGCATTTTATTCATACATTACTTAAGCTATAGCTTGAAAACTAAACAGACAAACTTGAAATTATGAGATGTTATTTCCGTTCATTTGCTTTTCTAATTTTTTTTCTTAGGAATTTTATGACTAAAATTTCTACCTGGCTTCTCCCAACTTCTTTGTGGAGAGGAACTGATCTGTACTTGAGACTACAGACAGACAATGAGGTAATACAGAGTCCCCAAGTCATGCGATGAAGTCCTATGACATACATACGTAAGTAATAAAATTTGCCAAAGATTATAGGCATAAGGCTTCAATGGGTTTGTCTCTCCAAACTCTGCCCATACCAAAAATAACCTGACAAATCTATTTTCACTGCTACATGAAAGTTAGACTTTTTTTTTAAAAAAATGTCCTGGACTAAATCCACATAAAGTGATTGAAGCACTGAGAGGTGATCGTGCTTTGTTGCACTACCAGCAAGTGACAGAGTTGGATGGCATCTGAACAGACAGAAAAATGGGTAAAAAAGGAATCATCCTATTTTACAAAAAGAGTCTTTGCCAACTGGAGTTCAAACTCTTATCAGTCATACCAGATGAGGGAGAAGTAGTAATCTTATCTTAATGTGACAAGTGTTGATAAACACTTCAATGTCTGGTACAGATAAATAAATTAAACACCTCTTGACCTAACTGTATCTCTTCAATAGGTAAGTAGATATAAACTTTCCCCAAACCTATCATTTCTAAAAATATAATAGGATGAGGGCTTTCATTTTATAAATAAGAAATTGATGTTTTAAAAATATTCGCATTATTTTGGAAGTAACATAAATATTTGTAATATAGATCAGTGAATGCTAATCTTTTAACATTCATGAAAATTAAGAAAAATGTTCAAAGTGTTTTGAGTCTGGGGCAAATAATGTAATGTGCAGGGACTTCCCAAAATTGGTGGGCAAAATCAAGAATTATTTTATAAAATCTATATGGTGAAAGTTAGATATCCTGGTTATATTACAAAACTATCGCAGGTCTGTGTACACCACAATGAACAGTTCCATTTTTTATTTATTTCAACATTTCCCCCTACTTGCTAAAATTCTAATAGCTCACCTTAGAATAATAAAATCAAGTTTATAATGCAATCAATGGAATTTGGGGTAAAAGTATATTTTTGGAGAAATTGTTTTTGATAACTATTTAGGATATTTAGTCTCATCAATCTGTGTTGTCAGCGAAACCACCAATATGAGCTTTGAGAATCATTCTTTTTTTTCTTGTTTCCTATTTTTCTGTATGAATTTTAAACATTTGGTTAATGGGTATCTCTTTTACAAAGTTACTGAATGCCTATAATTGTCATCGGCTTAGTGGCTTAATGGTTTTCTTTGTCTTTTATGTATTTTTTTTCAGAAACATTAACTTCTTCTATTATTCGAAAAGTGCCCACCTATAAAAATGATTGTCATAAGGATGACAGTTCCTAGCAGAAAGACAATATATGTCAATATATGTATGCATAAAGGGACAAGAGTGCCCTGGACTACAAGTTGATGACAGGCAAAAGTGAAAGAGACAAACAACAAAAGGGATTTGCACAATCTTCTAATTTCTTTTTTTATTATTTAATTCCTTAATATGCTGTGTATTAAGCATATTAAGTATATGTGTGTGTGTATGTGTGTGTGTGTGTGTGTGTGTGTGTGTGTTTTACTGGGGATTGAACCCAGGGGTGCTCTTCCTCTAAACTGTACCCCAGCTCCTATTTATTTATTTATTTATTGCGCTACTGGGGATTGAACCCAGGGGCATTCTACCTCCGAGCTATACCCCCAGCCTGATTTTTTATTCTTTATTTTGAAACAGGGTCTCACGAAATTGCAGAGGGCCTCACTAAGTAGCTGAGGCAGGCCGTGAACCCGGATCAAACTGGTCTAAGCCTCCCAAGTACTGGGATTACAAGTGTGAGCCACCATGCCCAGCTTTATTTATTTATTTATTTATTTACTTATTTATTTACTTATTTATTTTTGTGGACTGGGAATTGAACCCAGGGATGTTCTACCTTTGGGATAACTCCCAGCCCCTTTTTCATTTTTTTATACTTTTATTGGTGCATCATAGTCTCAGGGACTTGCTAAGTTACTCCATGCTGGCCTCAAACCTGAGATCTTCCTGTCTCAACCTCCCAAATACTGCAATTACATAGATATGTGCCACTATGCCGGGATAATATACCTCATTTTTTAGCAATATTTCTTTACTTATTAGGCTTTTCTAAAAAGACATATCTGGTCCTCATATATAAAAATACAATTTTTTGCTGGGTGTGGTGGCACACGTTTGTAATCCTAGTACTTGGGAGGCGGAGATTGGAGGATCCGGGTTCGCAGCCAGCCTCAGCTACTTAGTGAGGCCCTCCGCAACTTCGTGAGACCCAGTTTCAAAGTAAAGGATAAAAAATAGGGCCAGGGGTGTAGCTCGGAGGTAGAATGCCCCTGGGTTCAATCCCTGGTACCACAAAAAAAAAAATACAATTTTTAATTCAAGATATTCTTGCAGAATAACTTCCCTGGTCACAAACTAGTGAGACAATGCATTCTAATTTACTCAAGGCAGTTTTACTCACTTCCTATACTGGGTACTTATTAAAAGGACCTTTTAAGTCCAAAAGCCTTCTGGTTTAGACATTAATACATATAGTAATCACACTCCTCTTATGATTAGGGTTGTTTGTCTGGTGTTACAGTGCATCACGTGTACTCGAAAGTATCCTTTCCTTGGATCATGGGACCAGTTCTATGCAATATCTAGAAATCTCACTTGACAAAAGTTTCAGATAGTTGTTAAGATTGCTTTCCTGTGATATATCCTGTATCTGTTAGAAGAGATTTAGGTTGTCTGTAATAAAGTGGCAATAGAACTAATAATAAATATATATTGAATTAGTTCATATTGCAGGATATATTGTGTAGACAGTTTCTGATTTAGAAGCAGCATTATGATATCAACAACCCAAGCGCTTTCTGCCCTTTCAATCCACTATGCAATGCCTTTTCTTTTTCTGGTTACATGCTTGTTACCTCGTATTTGAAAGACGTGTGTCATAGCTCTGGGCTTCATGTCCGTGTTCATGTCGGGAAGAAGGGCAAGGAGCAGGGCTGGCAACTCTGCTCTTTCTTTTGGTGCTGAAGGAAACTTGTTCACCAGATTGTAGGCTGTCTTCCTGTGTGTCTAACCATGTTAAATTTTAAATAAGACCTCCCCTAGCTATGCAGGTTGCTATAAATATAAATTCCTCGCATTTAACTTATACAATAGGAATGATTTAGCTAAGTTGTGGTAGAAATATCTGTTGATGCACTGCATATACACCAGTACTTTATGTACTGCATTGCTTTTGCTAAATATATCTAGTGATGCTTGAATATTAAACTGTAAAAATATTTATTGTATTAGTCATCCTGAACCATCTAATCAATCAAGTACCCTTGGATATTTATGTTATTAAAATGGTATTAAAATACCTCTGTATAGCCTTGCATATTTATTAGGATGTATTTTGATAAGTATATTTCTAAAGACAAAGAATGTGACTAAATCTATGGCACTTAATTATTGTTGAAAAATTATTCTCCAGAAATAGCCCATTATCATCTACTTCCACATGTTCAGTAAAACTATTAGCCAAACAAATAGAAAGTACTGTAAGATAGTTATGTCATATAATATCTATTATTTTCTGCATAGCAATTTATTTCAGCTTCCTAAGGCTTTATTTTCTCAAATAACTCATTGAAAAATATATACTCTACTTTATATACTGTATTGCTATACATAATATACCATATAGTTACTTATATTTAAATTGTTTCTAAGTCTTCTGTAGTGTTTCACTGATGTATCTCTACATTCTAGACACAGTTTTAGTACTTCTCTAATATAGTAGTTTTATCCCTTAATATGTACAAGTGAAATTCACTCCTTTTTTCTTCCTGTTTTCAATTCTGAGGGTAAAGTGGTTTTAATTACTCAATTATTTTGATATGAAATGTTTTTAATTCTAGAATTTGCATTGGGTTCTTTAATGATTTATATTTCTTACTGTTTTAACATTTTTGAGTGTTAATTTCAACAAATGACCAGCTCATGGTCTATCTTTTTGAATTGTCTGGCAAGTTAGGACTTTCATAGAGATGTGACAAGCCAAGCAAATCTACCCTAGAAGGTCAGCATGAAGATCAGAATGTGGCTGTGAGGAGTCCGTTGAAGAGTCTGTGTAAAGCTTCAACCTTTGTGGGTCAAGCCCAGGGTCTGTTGTGAACCTGGCTCCACTTCCCATCAGCAGGGATGGCAGCTGTTAAGGTGAGATGTACATACGGTGGAAGACAAGAGATGGAGGTAGGAACGGCCAGGAGCCGAGCTTTGAAATTAAGGACCACCAGTTACTCACTTTCATCTTTTCAATATCATGCAGTTGCTCTTTTGGCAACTCTAGCCTGTAATTATATAGGGAAGGGAGGTTAAGAGAAATATTTTTCATTTTTATCCAAATTGACAATAGCTTAACTTGGTTTAAAAAGATTCTTGAGTATCAAGACTCAAAATACTTAATATTGCATATTGTTAAAAACAAGGAGTTTACAAAGAATGTTTAGTTATATCTGTACAGAAGACAAAAGTGTGGTGTTGGATAACAGTTTTAATCAAGTTTTTCAGATCTACTACCTTATATTGAAGTATCGAAGCCAGAAAAGCCTCGACTGAATCACACCATTGCGTTTCTCCTTCCTCAGCCTGCCTCATGCTCACTGTCCTCACAGAGTAGTCGTCAACATCCCCAATGAAGTGTGCTAACCATGCCATTCCTAGAAGAGAGGCAACACGTGAGCATTTTTACTGATTTATTCCATGTTCTTCACCAAACTTTGAAAATGCTTTGGAAAAATTATTCAGACTATTGTGTCTGACATAATGACCAGGTTGTAGCTTTCCATTACCATAACAAGTTCCTGAGTTAATCAACTTGTAAGAGAGAAGGTTTAGTTTGACTCTCAGTTTCAGAGGCTTCAGTTCATGGTCAGTTGGTCCCATAATACATGGGTCTGTGTCCAGGCCACATATAATGTCAAGAACACATGGATAAGAAAGCTACTCACCTTTTGCCATTCAGGAAGCAAACGAGAGACAGGAAGGGGCTGGTGTCCTAATATGCCCTTTGAGAGCTTGCCTTAGTGATTCTTAAAAGTTTCTACCACCTTTCAGTAGCACCAAACTGAGAACCAAGCCTTTAATACATGGGACTTTGGGGATATTCTAGATCCAAACTATAGCAAACTATTTTACAAATTTGTGCATAAAGTAGTTTTTAAAGAAAACTGCTCTGTATTCACCTCTGAGGAGCTTTTTCACATACCTTTAAAGTTTGCCAAGATGGGAGAGTAAATGATATATGAAAAGCATGGTGATAATAATAATAATAATAAATAATAATAATAGATAAAGATGAAGAATCATCTAAGCAAGAAAATTAAATAGAAAGCTGAAACATAGTCATTTGTACATTAACTATAAAGTTAGAGTTTCTGAGTTCTGAGAAGCACTAGCTCAGTGAAGATATAATAACATTTTATATTCCTGTAAAATAGCTGGAAATCTACTTAGTTGAAAATTCCATCTGGTTACAGAGAAAATTTTATTATTTTTATCTTAATATTTTTATAAAGCCTATTATACTACATATTTAGGACACAGAGTATTTCAGTAAATTATCTTAGTGGAAGCTCTTGAACATTATTAAATTACTTGTCCTTTTTGTATGAAGAAAACATGTTATAGGTAAAATATTAAGTTATTCATGTAAACACAGGGAACACAGATATCTCTTTAGATAATAATTAGTATTGTAAATATAAATAAATTGATGTAAATTTCCTTAACTTAAAGTCATCCATATATTTTGAAATATCAATATAAGCAATTGGAAATAATAAGCATATATATGACAGTTTGTATGTATGTATAAATGATAGGCTAAATTTAATAAGTCTTAAAGAGTTCAACCTATAAAGAAATGTGGATAGTATTTCAATGTATTTACTTATAAAAATTACTTTTCTCATCTAATAAATCAAATATTTATATAAACCACAATGGTAGGCACAACAGACACTCAGATATAAAGTGTAGTTAAATAGGCCATATACCATATTCTATTAATAACTTGTAGTTATTTTTGTTTGAGAAACTTACTTTTGTCTGCTTACTATCATTTTGCACATTTGATATAGGCATATTTGACATCGTTGCTAATATAGCCATGTACCACTGAGAAAAAAAATACAGGTTTACCAGATTTTCTGAAATTCACAGAATTAATTTTGGCTTTAATGCCTTCAATTTCTTCTTTCTAAAATAACAGTAACATGTCTCATGTATATAAAAGGATTGTAGAAGTTTAGAAGAGGGTTCAGTTGGGCCCCAGGGAAATTAAAGAAGACTTCAGAGATGGTGGGATTGAAATACTTTTTGAGTGAAAGGTGGGGATTTTAGCTAAGAGTTGACATTGTGAGAAGAAGATTTCATCATCAGAATCTGTACAAAGGAGGAAAATGTTGGAATTTTCATAAACAATAAATCATGCTCAAAAAGTATTATGATAAAAACTATATAAGATGGAAGAGTGTTTTGTCTGCTAAATAGAAGGGTCATCTTGTGGTTTTGCTACTTTAAACTGTTTAGTTTTATTTAAAAAGTATAATTTTATGGCTATAAATTAAAAAAATATATTTGTTATAAATATAAAGTATTGGGAGTATACTAAAGTGACTGCATTCATTCCAGCCTTGGGCCACAGCTCAACTCTTTCTGCAGACATTGTGACAGAGAACTACTGTCAAAGTCTCCAAAGTGTGGAGCAATCCACTCCCAAGTAAACCTTATTACAATTGAAAACTTGTGTATTTATTTTTCAAACAATTTTGAGAAATTACAAAATAATTTTATGTAAAATTTGTAGAATAAAAGAAACAATGGCATAATTGATGTACCATACAAAGGTGATGTGTTACTTCTCTAATTTGAGAGATAAGGTTTAAGGATTGACACATGATGAGAAGAATGAATCTTCCAATATACTAGATCTGTACCTGTTTAAAATTCTATGGTAAACAGATAACTTACTAATACATTTCAAACTTCAAAGTTCATCATGAAATATTGGCACAATTTGTGTAATTCATGCTCTGTATTCTGTTACAAGACAGGGTTGTGATGTCAGCAGAAATGGCTGAGGAGGAATTCCCTGAAATTGACTTCTCCATTATATCAATAAAAATACAGTAAAAAAAAAACCAACAAATAACCCAATCAAGAAATGGGCAATTGAACTAAAAAGACACTTTACAAAATAAATACAAATGGCCAGTACATACGTGAAAAAATGTTCAACAACATTAGCAATCAAGGAGATGCAAATTAAAACTACACTGAGATTCCATCTAACTCCAATTAGAATGGCAAATATCAAGAAGTCAAATAACAATAAATGCTGGCTATGATGTGGGGAAATAGGACTCTTCTATACTTTGACAATATTTCAAGTTAGTGCAGCCACTATGGAGATTTCTCAGAAAATTGGGAATGGATTCACTATGTGATCCAGCTATACACTCCTGGGCATCTTTCCAAAGGGACTGAAATCAGAATATTATAGTAATAAATGCATATCCATGTTTGTAATAGCAAAATTCATAATAGCCAAATTATGGAATTAACCAAGTGTCCATCAACAGATGACTGGATTACAAAATTATGGGATATACACACAATGGAATTCTACTTAAGAATAAAGAAGAACACAATTATATCATTTGCCGGAAAATGGATGGACTTGGAGAACATTATGTTAAGTGAGACTAGGCAGTCTCAGAAAGTGAAGGGTCATGTGATTTCTCCCACATGCAGAAACTAGGGAATAATTGGAATATAAGAGGGACTTTAGATAATGGAGGAGAAACTCCAGTCAAGCTAGGAGGGTGGTCTTGGGGAAGGAGGGAGAAGGAGAATTAATGAAGGAAACACTTCCACTGACATTATGTACAAATGTGAGAATACCAATACAAATCTCAATATCTTGTATGGGGAAGAGGGAGAGTGGGGAAGGAGCCATGAGAAAACTCACTAACTGCTGTGTGCATGTATGTCACTATCACTCTGAACTACATTATGATGTGAGACTATAATGCACCAATAAAAGTACAAAAATTCTACTTTCATGCAATACAGAAAATTTACTAACATCTTTTCACAATCTAAGGAGTATTTATTTAAAATGGCTGAATACAATACAAAAAAATGAGCTTTGTTTAATTTACACTTGCCCTGTTTGCATTCCATACTCTCCATCCCCATTGTAGTCTTAAAAACCAACAGTTTACTAGTCATGCTAATCATGAAAATCATCAGCCTATCAGCTCATGGAATGGTCAAACAGATTTAGATTTCCTAAGAAGTCCAATCCCTAGAGAATGATTAGTACTGCTTTTCTAGAAGTTCCTAGTAAACTCTCAATTGTCCTCATTTGACCTGATTCAGAGCTTGCTAATTGAAAGCATTCTTTTTTCAAAGTGTATATTTAAAAAATAATTGGTGGTAATTAATAATCTTGCAGCTGCCTAAGACAGTGATAATAATTGGGAAAAACACAAAGTTGAGGAAAAAACTTAAAATGAAAATCTGAGGAATGCAATGTCTATAGTGAGTGTTTGAATAGCTCCAGCATGTTTCTTGGACTTTAGAAAATACACACATGTGCAGGTCTGTGGGCAACATAGGAAATACCTGAGAAGACTCTGATACCTTACATTTGTCTAAACTTGTGGCTGTGTGCAAGCAGAAAGTAAGGGCTACGTCATAGTTGTAAAGTGCCAGTTTGGAGCATGTGATGACATGATTCAATATGCAAAGAGAGCCCATTTTCAAAGGCTGGGAGACTTATTTGTTCAAAACATATAATGAAACCTCTGTTTAATAATTAGTGACTACTAAATTAATAAGCATAGACACCAGTGGTCACCTGTGACAGAATACAGACTATACTGAATCTATTCAGAAAAATAGTAAACAGCTGGGCGTGGTGGCACACGCTTGTAATCCCAGTACTTTGGGAGGCGGAGACCGGAGGATCAGGGTTCGCAGCCAACCTCAGCGCGCATGTGCACCCGCGCGATCTATATCTCTCCCTCTCCTCTCTCTCTCTCTCTCTCTCTCTCTCTCTCTCTCTCTCTGTCTACCTAGTGAGGCCCTCCGCAACTTTGTGAGACCCAGTTTCAAAAATAAAGCATAAAAAATAAAAACAGGGCCGGGGGTGTAGCGCGGAGGTAGAACGCCCCTGCGTTCAATCCCCCGTACCGCAAAAAAAAAAAAAGAAAAATAGTAAACAAAAAATAAATAGCAATGAGAAACCAATAACAACAAATAGCAATGACAATAACAATGAAGAACTGGAGCATGGCTCTTAGCATTGCCACAAGTGCCACTTGCACCTACATAATTAAACTAAGTTATGAGAATTCATAAAAAGAAAGAACATATAAAAAAGATAGGGGAGAAGAAGCAAGATGGCGACGGAGTAGGAGCCCCTGAACGAGCCTGTCTCAAAACTGTCTCAGAATCGCATCAGGGACTCAGAAATAAACAACATCGCACAGACACAAAAGACCCAAAACCCTAAATCCAGTAACCCAAGTACGAATACGCAGACACAGAGGCTACCAGCTCCAGAATTCCTCAGAAAGCTGC
>PVJS01036011.1:0-20688 GCA_004027185.1 Glis glis
TGGGGACACAAAAGGGACTCCAATGACAATGGAGAACCCTCAGTGGTGCAAGGGAAGGGGTACAAGGGAAGGGGAAGAAAATAGTGAATCTATGGAATTACTGTCATAAACAATGTGTATATATGAGATTACACCAACATCATTCTCAGTGCTACATGTTGGGGGGAGGCAGGGGAGAGGGACACCAAGAGCTGTGTGCATGCATGTTAACACCAAACTGATACTCATTGTGATGTGAGACTACAATGCACCAATAAAAACATAAAAAAAAGGGTTGGGTGTATAGTTCAGAGGTAAAATGGCCCTGGGTTCAATCCCAAGCACAAAACAAAACAAAATAGAACAAAAGGAGTCTCTCACTTTTAATCTCCTAAACACAGGATGGAAGATAGTTGTTTTTTTTTTTTTTTTTTTTTTACAGCTGTGGACAAGCTTCGTGGCTGTGGAGATGATTTGGAGTGACGTTAGTGTATCGAGTTCATTTTAATTCATCTAATTTGTCACAGTTAGTTGTTTGATATTAAGATCTTTACCCGCAAAGGGGGTGTGAGGTGGAGCAGTTTTATCCAATGACTGGGAAACGCAAATCAGCTTAGAAATAAATTTGGGAATTGTGCAAAACTAAATAGCGAGGAGAAAGTGTGAACTTACAATTCAGTGTCAGTTTGACAAGAAATATGCTGCAAACTTTTAACTCAAATGGGTTTATCAACTCCTCAGCTTCAGTGCAAGGGAACTAAGTCTGCGATCGTGACAAATAAAGCCGTCTTGTTTATGCCGCTAAGCTTCTGAATGCTGCATTAATTCCTAACTGAAACATTTGCTTCCTACCTCTGCGGTCAGCGGGCAAAGGCCTTAACCACTGCGTGACTCAAAGGCACATTGGAAGCTATGTGGATCTGCTATAACATTTTCCATGCTGAAAAACTGGGATGGTGTATTTGAAATTCCTAGTAACAGACCAGCCTCAGGTGAGGTCTCAAATATTAAAATGAGATACCAAAATTTGAGATGGGGATGACAATAATAAAAGGTTTACCATGACATATTTTTAAAAAAGATGCTTTGCAAATAAAGATACTACAAATAAAGTCAATAGACAAACCAGAATGGAAGAAGTTATTTCCAGTCAATACAACAAACTAGGGGGAAGAGCATCCAACACATAGAAATAGTTCTTACCAATCAAAATTGAAATTACAAACACAATATGTGAGTGAACAAATGGTGTGGATGCATTTATCCTATTTTAAAAATGTATCCGAGAAAATATGTTAAACATCAAAATTTTATTTAGCTGGTGACAGACACATTGGTGTTTTCTCTAATAACTTTATTTGAGATATATCTCATAATAAAAATAAAAATTGTAAGTTGGCAAGGAAAATAAGAATACTTGTTCCAAATATTAATAACATCTGGACTTTAGCGATTGCTTATATGGGAGGCTGAATAATGTCCCATCCAAGTTGCCTCAGTCGTGGAACCTGTGAATATATTACTTTATGGGGTATAAAAGGGAGCTTGCGTATGCCTTTACATTAAGAATTTGAGATGGGAAAGTGACCCTGGGTCATCGGTGTGGTCCATGTAATCTAAGTGTTCTTATAAGGGGGAGGCAGGAGGATTCGGTTTGGAGCGCGGAGAAGTTAGGATGAAAACAAGAGGTCAGGAGAGAGTCTACACTGTGCATCTATCTGAGTCTGGACGTGTGGGAAGGGGCGAAGGAGTGTGGAAGACCACTAGGAGGTGGAAAAGGCAGGGAAAGGGATTCTTCCTTCTTTTTTTTTTTTTTTGCGGTACTGGGGATTGAACCCAGGGGTGTTCTACCTCCGAGCTACACCCCCAGCCCTATTTTTTATTCTTTATTTTGAAACAGGGTCTCGCTAAGTTTCAGAGGGCCTCACTAAGTAGCTGAGGCTGGCCTCGAACCCGGATCCTCCAGTCTCAGCCTCCCAAGTACTAGGATTACAAGCATGTGCCACCATGCCCGGTTTAGGGATTCTTCCTTCTGAAGGACCCAGCCCGACCCACACCTCCAGGATTCTATAATAATGCTGATTCTCAACTTCTGACCTTTGGAACTATGAGATTAAAAATCATGTTGTCTTAAGTCACTAAGTTTCTGCTAATTGGCTTTACCAGAAACAGAAAACTAATACACCTTCCTGCTTAAATTTTTGTGCCCCAGGCTTCATCCGCTATGGTCGCATAGAATCATTTGTTGGCAAATAGTTTGTTTTCTCATCTTTCGTTTATTTTGTCTCATAATCCTAGTGCATTTCAAAGCCCTTATGGATGGAGAATATATTTTATATCTCTTGATATATTCTCTCCACAACACAACAAAAAGAATGAAATGAGGATGATGATTAGAAATATTTAACTGATGTTCTTTTATTTTTCTTCTTCTTCTTTTAACAAGTTCCTTGGTAGCATCTCCTTCCAAGAACCCCTTTCTCAGACAAAGAGAGAGTGGAACCTGAACCCCACATCAAAAAGGTCAGTGGTTAACTTAAGAGTCTCACAGCTAATTTTTTTGAATCTTTATGATGTTAATAATAGTAAAGTTTGCAACTAGGCTTTGCACAGAAATTCAGGCTTTACAAAAAGGATTTTGAAATTTCATCAGCTCTGACAAAAAGAAAATTATGCTTGCAAATAAGACTGTGTTTGGGGGGCGTACTGGGGATTGAACCCAGGGATACTCTACCTCTGAATTATTCCTCCAGGCCTATTTTATTTTAAATTTATTTTTATTTTTACTTTTTATTTTCTGTGTGTGTGTGTGTGTGTGTGTGTGTGTGTGTGTGCGTGCACATGTGCATGCATGCATAGTGGTGGGGATTCAATTCAGAAACATTCTACTTCCAAGCTATACCCCCAGCCCAATTTTATTTCTTATTTTGAAACAGGGTCTTGCTAGGTTGCTGAGAGTCTCAGTAAGTTACCAAGGCTGACTTTGAACCTGCAATCTTCTTCCTGTCTCAGCCTCCTGAGTACTGAGACTATAGGCACATTCCATCACACCGGTTCCTTTTTTATTTTTTATTTTGAAACAAGGTCTCCCTAAGTTGCCCAGGGCCACACTAAGTTGCTGAGGCTGGTCTCCAACCTGCAATTCTCCTTTCAGCCTCTCAGGTACTAGGAGTACAGGCATGCATCACGATGCCTTGCTTAAATAAGATGTTTTTTAAATTCTTTTTATCATACATACCATCCTACTTTAAAAAAGGTACTTAACTGTCTACTTTATAAACACTGTCTTAGTTTAGACCCCAATATCAAAAATCCCTCCAAATACAAAGATATTGATTTGTCTTTAACTTAGTTTTATTAAAATCTATTCATTTTGTACAGAAATGGGGAAGACAGACCCCAGGGCTTTTTTGAGTGTGGGACAGAGTCCCTTACATGTGGTTCTTTTATAATGACATCTGGCCTTGAGCAGGTAGGAAAAAAAAAAAGCCCACTTAGGACCAAAGTATACTTAATTAACTGCAAACACTTCTCAAGGCCGACTTTAAACACTTGCACCTCATTGCAAGACAGAGGAAAGATAATTAATAAAAGAACCTCTCTGGGAGAGAAATTAGTCAGAAGTAACTCTTCGTTAAAATGTCTGGCAGCGATGGCAGGCAGCGTGGCAGGACTTGGTGGCTGCCGTCTGCTGTGGGTCTCAGCATCTGCTCCCGAGACGTTTCTGAGACTGGCATGTTCCCTCCATCCAAGCAAGAAAGCAATCATCAGCAACTTCGCGGAGTCCGGGGAAGTGTGAACAGCATTGGGTATGCATGAATAACTGAGAAAAGTCATTCTTGGCACCTGATTCTTTTTTTTCTTTTTTGATTTCATAATTTACATCAGACGCTTATAAAGGCAGCGCATTCACCCAGTGATTGCTACATTGGATTTCAATTGCGCCTTCTATTTCATTAGAAGTGGGAAAATGTGTTCACACTTAATGACTATCTAACTCATTAATTTAGCTGCCTATGATGGTAAAATCCTGTTGGTGTGATTAATGAATTATTGGTAATCGGGAGGTATAACATTTAAAATCACACTAAATACAATTTGCCTTAAGCTCCAAGAATAATATAAAAGATAATTACTTAGTGTGTTCTGAATTTGATTTTAAATCTATTTTCTTTCTTTCTGTTTTTTCTACCACCAAGCTACACCCCCAACACTTTTTTTTGTTTTGTTTTGTTTTGATACAGGGTCTCACTAAGTTTCTGAGAGTCTCCCAACTTGTTGAAACTGTCCTTGAACCTGGAATCCTCCTGTCTCAGATTCCCAAGTACTGGGATTGCAGGCATGCGTCACCACGCCCTGCTTAAATCTATTTTCTACTGAAGAAGTGTTGATGTTTTGGAAGTACAATGACAGCCCAAGTTTTCTCCCTAATGCTGCATTCCACTAAATATATATACATACATATGTAACGCTTTTTCAAATATAATAATACAAAAGGAAAAACAGAAAAATGAAGATCACCACATGCATAAATTTAGGCCCAAAAGAGTTTGAGGTGGTTCGAAAAAATTTTTATGACAAGAAGATTTGGAATAAATGTCTTTTGATTGATAGGGTGTTGATAGTTTCTCATTTTATTTGTAAACATATTTGTTCACATTGACGCTCATAATTTCCACCCTGCTTGGAGTACTGTTTGGTTTCTTTCTTACTCATTCTTTCTTACTCAAGTTGAGTATTGAACTGTATATGGGCTATATTATAATATTTGGTCATTGCACACGTGGTGGCACATGCCTGTCATCCCAGTACCTGGGAGGCTGAGACAGGAGGATCACAGGTTGTGAGGCTGTCAGCAACTTAGTGAGACCCTTTTTCCAAATAAAAACTAAAATAGGGCTGGGGTTATAGCTCAGAGGTAGAATGTCCCTGGGTTTAATCCTCAGCACCACAAAAAAATTACATTTGGCAGTACAACAAAAGTGATGTAACCTCTGAATAATATATGATTCTATGAGCAAGATAGTTTTAAATTTCACCTTTCATGTTTTTCCTAAATGTCAAAGGGAATTTTTGTTTAATATTAAAATCACCAATTATGTGAGTCTGTGCCAGCTATTTTGCATAAGAAATCTCATAAAAATTCTCCACCAAAAGCAGTTTGGAGTAAACATTAGCATGATTATTTTGTGCATTTCATAGCACAGAAATATTTTTGGCACCTGCACAATACAGTAAGCCATGGAGCTGGAGTTGGAATTCAGGGGCCTCTGACCCTGTTCATATAGACTGCTAATGCTGCATAATGTGAAGAAATAGATGTGGTTACTTATCATTTCATGTTAAGAGATAGATAAGAAAAATATGTGTATAATTTTTAAACACTCAAAAACTGAATTGACAGTAAGTCCTGTACTTATAATGAAGGAATTTTAAGCATTTTTCAGGGGATAATTGATATATCATGATCTCATTCCCCCCCGAAGATTGAGATTTTAGCTAAAATACATAGTAATAAAGAGTACTAAATAAAATCAACATAATCTTCTAACATGCTTATATAAACAAAAGAAAAATTAGAAAATCATCCAAGACAAAATATGTTTATACCTTTCTAAAGAATACCAAGGAGATGTCACAAATTATTATGTGATAAATTCTTAAACACTTTGGAATTTTGGGGATAAAGATCTATCTTTAAATGCAAGTAAACATTTACTTAGATGATATATAGAAGAAGTGAAAACCTGAATTTGGGGATCAGACATATGGACTGGGGTCTAGTTCAACTGCTCATCATCTTTCAATGATATGAGATTTACTAATGATATCCCCTCTTTAAAAAAAGAAAAAAAGATTTATGAATATATTCACTTGAATTCCAAAGGTTCCAGAAATACTTCTTTGGTAGATAATATTATTGTTCCTAATTATTTACTTTCTTTGCGTGTAGCTTTGGAATACTTACGACAAAAAAACGAACTCGAATGTGGCTGATATTATCTGACCAATGTTACATTAAGAGACATAGCATGAACACAGGATTAATCATAAATAGATTTGTGTTACCTTGCTTTCCTCTTGTATTTCTACTATCTGCAGCCAGAAGAACATGTCACCCATCCCATTAACAGGAGGACATGGAGCAAGTCCCACAGCCTGCAGCAAGTACAGCCACACTCCATCAAGATCAAGTCCAGTCAACAGAGTCCTACAAATGAGAAGAGTCACTGATGGGAACCATTCGCATTGTGAGGTCGTTATCCAGCAATAACTAGTGCATCTACTCCTGAAGTTTTGTCAACTCTCCCATCATGTACCTTGCTAGGTGTGCGCCCATACACATATATAAACACGGCTGGGCATGGTGGTACATACCCTAATCCCAGTACTTGGGAGGCTGAAACAGGAAGATTGCAGGAATGAGACCAGTCTCAGAAACTTAGTGAGACTCTCAACAATCTAGTGAGACCTGTTTCAAAACAATATATAAAAAGGGCTAGGGGTGTAGCTCCGAGATAGAATTCTCCTGTGTTCAATCTCCAGTACCACACACACAAATATATATATTTCTATTGTGGACAATTCTATTCATGGAAAATATATGAGTATACATACTAGGATGATTCATAAGTTATTTTTATTTGCTATTAGTTTTTTGTTAGAAGCTTTATTTTAAAGATTGAGTTAATATTAATTCTTGTTAGTGGCATGTCCTTTTTGCACTGTTTTCACAAATTAGAGCAATTTGAGATCAATAGGTTACAACACATCTTTAAAAATATTTCTACAGTTATATTGGCATTTGTTACATGAGAATATGTTACATGAGAGGGTGCTTTAAATATGAAAGAAAAATAACCCAATAGTCTACAAAGAGGAGTGGAGCACATGAAGTGAATTTTCTATTGGCTGACTATACTATCTTATCTCTTCACTTCTTAGTATGTCAGCTTTTTTTTCTGGAAAACTGAGTGATACAGAGACTAAAGTGACTCTCCGACTTCACCTAATGCATGCACGTGCATTGTCTTTTGCAGTTATAAGTTTCCAGTAACTCCTAATTGATTTCTATCTATCATTGAAATGAAAACAAAAGTGTACCCCTCTAGGAACCCTGACATTTGAAAGTTTTGTTTGAATATTTATAAAATCTTATCAAAACCAGAAGAAATGTGGACATCAGTGTTTGGATTCAGGGATTCAATAAAATAATTTCTTCCTTTCCATATTGAGGTCATAACAATTTGTAAAATCGGCACGTGAATCAGATGGATATAATATATCAGCCTTAATTGACGGATGGAGAGCTGGCTGTTTTAGTCCCATAGTTAACAGTTCTTTATCCAATGGGAGAACAGCTGGCATCTCCCTCTGAATTCAGAAAAACCACAGCTGTGAGGTAGAGAGCAGAAGAGAACCCATGTCTAAGTGGGAATCCAGATCATGAACTCAAGAGTACAGGGGTTTAAGAAGCATATAGAAGAGCCTGTTAATAATTACAACATCAACAGAGCCAACACTAAAAATTTGCTATGCCTTTCAGTCAAGAAATATACTTTTCCAAAAGGAAATAATATGTAAGATTGACAGATTTCTACATAAGCCATTTAAATACACTCATTTGTGTTGCTCAAAAACATGCAAATTGGAATATTAAAAATAAAAAACTTCATTATAAACAATCAAAGGAAGATTAGAAGCAGGAATAAGCTTAATATCCTGGAAATATTTTGAAAAATATCTCTTGAAGGCTAACCAAAAAAAGATAAAAATCTCTGCAGGAAAATACGGATTGTGCTGGAAGCCCTAAACATTCATATCAAAGAAATGTTAAAAGCTACAAGACCAAAAATTCTGGCCTAATTAATAATCAGTGAATGATTAATACATGTAAAAATTAACAACACATGAAAAATTAAAAAATAAAAATGAAAATATTATAACATTCAATAATAATCAGGAAGTCACTAAATAGAAATATAGTGGGAATATAAATTGGTATAAATATTCTAGAGCAATAAACTGCTGGTAATCCACCACTACCTCTCAAACACTAAAAAATTGCTATGCCTTTCAGTCAAGAAATATACTTTTCCAAAAGGAAATAATGTATGTATAAAATATTAAAACAAGATTTTCATTAAAAAGTATACTATTGCAGTAAATTAGTATCAACTTACAGCCAACAATAAGGTTAAATTTAGTTTCTTCCATAAAATGAGATTAATTTAGCTAATTAAAAATGATATAGTGGGACACTTACATATAATATAAAATAGAGATACCATTGGAAAGACATATTTTATGAAATATTTCCTCCCTGGCATTACTTATTTTAATATTCTCTCTTTAGGATATGTTGGAGGTAGACCCATAAAACATAAATGCTGAGATTACAACAATAGTTTCACCATTCTTAATGAGAAAACAAAAGCTGGTAAGTAAAGGAGCTAAAATACATCAGCAATAAGACAACACAAACAAAGACGTCACCATTTCTTGGTACAGGATGACCAAAGTCCACACTTTGCCCTAAGCACCCTAAAATGTAGCCAAAGGAAATTGGACTTGGTGGGTACTAAGTTTTTGTTTCATTATTTTTTCTTAATTTCTTCCTCTTTATTTTGTGTTGGTTGTATGGTGAGGCTATTGCAGATGTCAAGGAAAGGAACATGCTCTGAGGGCTGGGATAGATACAGGTGTGTTGTAAAGGTACCTTGGGAAGAAAGCAGCAAGACAACTGTGATGCAGCAACGGAGCAGCTGGGTCTCATGGAAGTAGATGCTTAACGGATTCAGCAGTGGCTAAAATACCTGGGGACCCTAATGCAACTGTGCTATTTACTTTTGGCACTCAACGCATTACTTCTCAGACCAACTCCTGGACACAGTTGACTGCCTTTCTTCATCCTGTATCTGTCTCACACATCCTTCTTGAAAGCACTTCTGCATGAGGAACTCAGATGTTGCCCGACCTACCAAACGTGCATCCTCTTTTCCTACCTTATCCTCGATATGCCCTGGAGAGCAAGTGGGGCTGAATGGCTGTCATCTCCATTCTGTCAGCACACTGGGACTCTGGTCAAGATAGGAATGGTGATGGCTTGCATACAAGGAACCAGAGTTTGGGGATTTGCTAGGCAAGGTTAAATGATTGGTGTGAGGATTAAAAAAATAGAGATGAATAATTATTCTCTACTACTGATGGGAATGAGGATTATAAAGGACCCAGAAATCAATGATCCAAACCCTGATTCCGTTTTCTATTCTGGTTTGTGTTTATAGAAACCAGTGGGGAAATGCATCCCTTAGCCCAGCTGACTTCCATGAATGAATCCTGCCAAAACCCACACATGCGATCTTAGGTCCACTTTAGTGGAAACTTCATTGAGAAATTCTCATCCTGAGGGATGATTTGATTGCTGCTCTTTGAGAGAATCAGAAGCACACAGCCAGATGAGTCTATACCTGTGTTCCAAAGAAGCTTTTCAATAATAAATGTTTATTTGTTTAAATTGGGGATTACTGATTATATAGCGATAGATAACTAATACAAGCATTACTCTAAGAGCTTGAAAATTTTGTTTCTTTTTTACTCTTTTTAAAAATTATTTTATTAGTGCATTGAAATTACACATCATAGTTCCAACTTAAAATTATTTCTGCTATTAAATTATTAAAATTAAGTGTGTAGGGGGCTGGGGTCATTAATAGATTTTCAGTATCTCAGTCTAACAGCAATCAATATTGACTTACTAACTTATTTCTTACTGGCTTCTTTTTTCTCATCCCATACTCATCTGGTAATTTTCCAATCCAATGTTAAGTCTGTTCATAAAAGCAAAATGTGCAGATGATAGAACAATGAGCATTTTTAGTAATCTTAATCAGAGATTTTGGAGTAAATCAGTTAAGAAGTTCTTGGTTTGGGTTTTTACTCACTTGTTTACCAATAGAAGTGAATGAATTAACTGTATTTATTGAATCTCAATTCATTCAACTGTTGGGTTTTTCTTTGTGTGCCACTTGTGTCAACCCAGTTGCTGCACTTCTTAATTAATTTAAAATCATCCCTGGGGTTCATTCCTCTGTAGGATCTGACAGTGGTAAGTCTCTCAGTCTTTAAAACACCAAGTGCTATATGCATATATATTTGTATCACATTGAACCTCACTATGGTATATAATTACAACATACCAATAAAAGTATATTTAAAAGTAAAACAAAGCTAAAAAGGGAATAATATAAAAACATGGTTAAGTCAGGCTGTTCTGGAGGCCCGTGATTTCCATATACGTTTTTCTCCTTTGTTCCTTGGTACTGGGACTTACCCAAATATTGCAATGGAAAACCGGAAACCAATTGGGAACTTTAAATCTTCAAAAACCACAGAATTTGTGTGAGTTGTAACGGATATTTCTAGATTTTTTCCAATTTCTCATAAAGTCTTCAAGAGAACACAGAAAAAAAAATCTAATAAATGTAAACAAAACTCCACTCGGGTTTAAGGATATAATGCAGTTTCCCTATGTGTAGCATCAGTTTAAGAATAAGAGTTAGTGTCTAATAAAGGTTATTTAGAGTTTTATATTGCAACTCTTAATAGACAGAACAGAAAGAGGGACATTTTTCAGTTGAAATTCCCTCTGAAGGCGGAGTTGACACATTTGTGTTCAAGTGTGCATGGGTTACTCTATGATCCTGGGAGGAAAAGTTGGGAAAACAAAGTAGTCAGGAATCAGTTTCTAAAAGCGAAGTATCAGTTGACAAAGAAAAGTTACCTGTAAGAGATGGGAAACTAATGAGGTGAGCTCTACAGTTGCCAGATCTTACTGCACAGAGAACATGTGAGGAAAAAAATAAGCCGAGCAAGGTGGCACACACCTGAGGCTGAGACAGGAGGATCACAGGTTCAAGACCAGATTCAGCAACTTAGCAAGGTCCTCAGCAACTTACTGAGACCTTGTTTGAAAATAAAAATATAAAATAGGTTGTTTGTTTTATTAGCAGTGAGTTTCTTGAGTCCTCTGTCTATTCTAGATATTAGTCCTCTATCAGAGGAGTAGCTGGCAAAAATCTCCCATTCTGTCAGTTCTCTGTTGAGGTTCTTGATAGTTTCCTTTGCTGTGCAGAAGCTTTGCAGTTTAATGCAATGCCATGTATTGATCCTCATTTTAACTTCTTGTGTCTTTGGAGTCTTGTTGAGGCAGTTTTTGCCTGTGCCTATGTGTTGAAGAGTTGGACCTATGCCCTCTTCAAGTAGCTGCAAGGTCTCTGCTCTAATTTTCAGGTCTTTGATCCATCTTGAATTAACTCTTGTGCAGGTTGAGAAAGTGGGGTTTATTTACATTTTTTTTGCATGTGATTAACAAGTTTTGCCAACACCATTTGTTGAAGAAGCCATCTTTCTTCCAGTGTATGTTTTTGGCTCCTTTGTCAAAAATCAATTGGCTGTAAGTGTACAGATTTGTTTCTGAGTCTTCTATTCTGCAACCCAATCCAAAAAAAATTGGGCAAGTGAACTAAATGGACACTTCACAAAAGAAGATATACGAATGGCCAATAAATGTATGAAAAAATGTTCAACATCATTAGCAATCAGAAAGATGCAAATCAAAACTACCCTGAGATTTCACCTAACCCCAATTAGAATGGCAATCATTAAAAGCACAAACAATAACAAATGCTGGAGAGGATGTGGAGAAGTAGGAACTCTAATACACTGTTGATGGGATTGCAAATTAGTGCAACTACTTTGGAACACAGTGTAGAGGACCCTCAGAAGACTGGGAATAAACCTACCATATGACCCAGCAATTCTTCTAGGTATCTATCCAAAAGAATTGAAACCAAACTACCAGACTAATGTATGCATATCTATGTTTATAGCTGCACAATTCACAAATGCCAAACTATGGAACCAGCCAAGATGTCCATCAACAGATGAATAGATTACAAAACTATGGGATATGTACACAATGGAATTTTACAAGACCATAAAGAAGAACACAAATACATCATTTGGAGGGAAATAAATGGAATTAGAGAACATTATGCTAAGTGAGATTAGTCAGTCACAAAAAGTGAAAAGTCGGATGCTCTTCCTAATATGTGGAAGCTAGGGAGAACAGGGCGTAGGAGGGACTCTGGACAAAGATGGAGAAAACCTTAGATGAGTAAAGAAGGTGACCTAACTGAGGGAGATGGTAGGGGGAAGAGGGAAACACCCTAATGCACAGTATGTACATATACAAACTTATCAAAGTCAACTACTACGCTGAGCACAAGAAGGAGGGAAGGGGGAGAGAAAGGGGGTGGAAATTGGGGGAGGGCTAATTGACGAATGTGTGCATGTATACTTCTACCACCCTGAAACCCATCAAGATGTGTGATTACAATGCACCAATAAATAAATAAATAAATAAATAAATAAATAATAAATAAAATAGGGCTCAGTGTGGAACTCAGAGGTAGAATGCTCCTGAGATCAGTCCCCAGTACACACACACACACACACACACACACACACACTACTGTGGGAATGTGGTCACAATTTCAAGATGTCATTAGAGAATTATAAAAAAATAATAATGGAATAGTAAGTATCTGGAATGTCTCCAAAGGCTGAGGTACTCAAGGGCTTAGTCCCCAATGCAGGAATATCCAGAGATAGGGCTTTGGGTTGTGATTGGATCACTAGGGCTCTGACTTCATCAGTGAATTAATACAACTGATGGATTCATGACTTAAATTCACTACTAGAAGATGGTAGGAAATGTAGGTGGTGGGGGTCATAGTTGGAGGGAGTAGGTCACTGGGGAGGTGCCCTGGAAGGATATTTCTTGTCCCAGCCCCCCCCCCTTCCTGACTGTCATGAGCTGAGAGCAGCTTCTCTCCACCATGCCCTTCCACCATAATATTCTTCCTCAGGCCCCAAACAGTGGAACTAGCTGACCAGGAGCTGAAATCTCTGAAGCTGTTAGCTGCAATTAACCTTTCCAATGCTAAGTTGTTATTTTTAGGTATTTCCATCACAGCAATGAGAAGCTGATTAACACAACCTACATTCAAAATATACAAAAAAACTCTCAAAACTTAATAATAAAAAACAAACAATAAAACAATAAAAAGTAAGCATGTTTCATGAAGTTATTCCCTAGGTATGACAGGTTGGGAGGTAACAGAGAATGGTAACACAGGGTGATTGATCAATATGTTGATTATCTTGGTTTCGGTGATTATTTCATGGGTGTATTTATGTGTCAACACTTAAAAAACTGTATGAAAATCATACTTTGATAAAGTCTTTATATAAAGAGTAGGAGAAAGTTTCTATTTTTACTCATAATATTTTAGAAACATTTCCTGACAATAGCATGGGTGAATTTCACATAACATTGCAAATATTCACATCAATTTTCATTTATATGAAGCAAAAAACAGGCAAAACTCACATTGGTGGAACCACTCTCAACAATGTTTACCAGTAATGAAGTCATTGGGGGGATACTGCACAAAAGGGGCATAAGGCAGTCTTGAAGGATTATGGATAATTCAAGTATGATGTCCTAGTGTATAAATGATAAAGTATTAAATTTTACCCTCAATACATGTGCATTTTTCTGTATGTAACATATCTCAATAAAAGATAATCATATAATTTTGATTTCTCAATCCTTATCAAAATCAAATTTGTATGTCTTGAACAAAGAATTATAATAATAACATACATTTAATATAGTTCTGATATTAGGTTTCCTCAAAATTCAGCATTCTGCATATTTCACCAAATTTAGAAAATACATTAAATATTTTCAAAGTAGAGAAGATAATACAAAGTAGAGATGACTGAAGAAAGATAAAGGAAGAGTCAATACTTTTTCTTATTATAGTTCATCGTGTAATATTTTGAAAGTTGTAATTCCTTGTGAGTTCTTTAAAAAGTATGATTTATTTTATTCTCAAAATATTCAAGTACGGTATACAGTTTAGATTTTAGATTGCAAGAATATTTTTGGATCTATGTAGTTGACTTGAGCATTCTGTCAGACACTTGGTGAAGCTGATTATGGACCTGAGGTTGCAGTGAAATAAAGAACACGCTGAAACGGTCTCCATAGTTAAATTTGATCTATTAAGCAACCCGCACAGGCAGTGAGCCAAAGCCTTTCCTTTATTCCAGCAAAGCTTTGTTCAGCACGGCACTTTGTACATTTTTTCCCTTTTATTTAAGGTCAGAGAGTTCACATTCATTGTTACTTTTATTTTTTAACATTTGACTTCTGTTTTTTCTTACTGTTCCTCTTCCTCCTTCTGCTGCATTTGGCCGGAGTTCCTATTGAAAAGTTTGAATAGAGTTGAAGAGGAACTGGAGAAAATGGCTGAGATCGCATCACTTGTCAGAGAAATCCCAGGGTGCCTCTGCTATATAACCAACATATTGATTGATTCTTTGCACCTGGAAGTCTGCGACGTGATTGCACCATTTAAACTCCAAAATGAAAAGTCTTTGCCTGGAAGGCTCACGGGTGTTACAGGTACACTTCAGTAGTATCCGTGGCTCTCGCTTTGCAATTTGAAATATCACTCAACAAACAACATCCCAAGGAAAATACTGGACAACAAGGTATATAGCAGTATATAGGTAAAGAGATATGAGTATATGTAATATTATTTATCTTTTATATTATGTTGGATACATTAATCACAATAATCTAAATGATCAACTTACCTTTTTCTTCCTCTTCCATATATATATGTGTGTGTGTGTGTGTGTGTGTGTGTGTGTGTGTATGTGTGAGTGTGTGTGTATATATAGTAACATTATATATAACAGTATATATACATATATACATATATTTGATTTGTCACTGGATTAAATTATACCTGCAGTGCAAACGAGAATATTGTTTCAAAATCAATCAATATCCTACAGTTTAAGAGAAAAGTAAAATAAATTAATCTACCTTTGTTTTAAACTGGTGCATAAAGCACACAGAAAACATAATTTATCCAAGGGACCTTACACCACAGCATTTTCATTGCAATTCTCTCTGGCATTCTAAATACAGAAAGAATTACAGGAAATTTTAGGCTTTATTATTTTCTAAGCTTTACAGAGGTATACCTGGTATACAAAATATTACCCGGAATTATCACTTTGAATCTCACTATCATGTATAACTGCAATACACCAATAAAAGTACAAAAAAGTTATGATGAGCAAGGATGTCATCTTCCCATTCTTTGTTCATTTCTATATGTCTGTGCACTTGCGTTTTTCCTAGACATTATTGTCCCTCATTTTTCAAATCTTTCTCTTTTGATGCCACAGTCAAATCATTCTACATAGATCATGACTACAATTATATTGAGACCATGTCTCCTGATAAAACAATGTTGTTAACCATGTTCACAGCTTGGAGCATTTATCAGCAACAGTAATTTCCCTTTTATTAGGCAGAGCTACTCATGAGTTGGGCTAAAGTACAACATTCATACGTGGGCAATAAAGAACAGTAAAAGTCCAGGAACACATGGCTTCACTGCTGAACATATTCAAACATTAAAATAATTAACAACAATCCTTTTGAAATTCTTCCAAAAGACAGAAGAGAAGGGACACTTTATGATTCATTCTGTGAAGCCAGAACTGTTCTGATGCTAAAGCCAGACAAAATAAAACAAGAAAACTACAGATGAATATCCCTTATGAATGTACATGAAAAATTTTTCAAAAAAAAAGAAAAAAATACATTGGCAATGCTGAATCCACCAGTATATGTGTTGGACAGCTTTTCATATCTGTGACAGATATCTGAGAAAACCAACATAGGGGAGGAAAGATTTTTTTTGGCTCACTATCGTTTCAGAGGCTTCAGTTCATGGTCAGCTGGCTCTATTGCTTTGAGCCTGAGGTGAACAGAACATGATGGCAGAAGGCAAGATGAAGGAAAGCTACTCAGCTCATGTCAGGTAGAAGCAGAAAGAGAGAGAGGAAGGGTCCAATGGCAAGATAGACCCTTCCAGTGCACACTGGTAGTTGTTGAACAATGCGCGAGAAACAGAAATTCCAAGACCACCATCTCAGTTAAGGCGAGGCTTTAATACCGCGGGACTACCGTCCACCAGCACAGGCTAGAATGGCAGCCCCTTGTACAGCTTACAGATCTCTTTTTATAGAACAAGCTGGGGGTACAGAAACAGATTTTTACAGTTTGGGTTCGAATCAGCCAACCACAGAAAGTTTTCCCTTATTTAGAAGTAAAGTGATTAGTTTAGGGTAGGGGATTAAACACAGAGGTGGGGGTCGGTTTTTAGTGCTCTGTCCGGAGCGGAGGTAAGGGCAGGAACTGATTTATTGGGTATTGTCCTTAGGGGAATAAAGGCAGGAACTGGTTTATCAATAAAGGCAGGAACTGGTTTTTCTGTCCTTGGGGAACTAGTCTTGTCCTTGGGGCAGTAAAGGCAGGGAATTTAATTTTTAGGGTAGAAAACGAGGCTAAAAAATTACTTTTTCGGGCACATTATCACAGTAGTGACCTTTATCTTCCAACTAGTCCCCACTTCCTACAACTTCCAAAGTTGCTAAATAATGCCACCAATGGATCAGCCCAACGATGAGGTCAAGCCCTCTTGATCCAATGACCTCCCCAAAACCCACCTATGAATACTGCTTCACTGGGAACCAAGCCTTCAACACATGAGCCTTTGCGAGACCTTCCAGATCTGAATCACAGCAGGATTTTTAAAGGGTTATATAGCAGAAGGGATCGATAGCAGGAATGCAAGAGTGGTTCACACGTCAAGAGCAATGCCATGAGCCACTTAGTAAAAAAAATGGGGAAGAAACTTCCCACACAATTTATTACCTCACTTAATGCCTTTGACAAGATACACCATCTTTTTGTGATGACATCATAAGGAAAAAAGGGGATTCCCTCAACTTGACACAGAGTACTGATGAAGAATTTATAGCTAACATCATACTCACAGATAAAAGACTGAAAGCTTTACTTTAAGATCAATAACAAGATGAGGATGTCTACTTTTACAGCTTATATTCAATATAATATTAGAAATTCTAGCAGAGAAATTATATTTCTATATCCATATTTATCTACATCCAAAGAATTCTTTTGAAAAGTAAATAATTCTAAAAACACTGATAAAAATTTAACAAAGTTGCAGGATATAAGATCAACACATCACAATCTACTTTGTTATGTAAACCAGCAATGAATAATCTGAAAAGTAATTAAGAAAATCTTCTATTTACAATGGCATTAGACAGAATAAAACCCCAAAGAATAAATTTAACCAAGAGGTGAAAGACTTGTGAACTGAAAATTACAAAATATTTCAGAAGGTAATTAAAAGAGACCTAAAAAATGGAAAGGTACCCTGCATTCTTGGATTAGAAGAGTTAATAATGTTAAGGAGGCAATACTACCTCAAGTTATAGATTCAGAGAAATATTATCAAAATATTATCAAATATCTAATGTCTTTTATTAGAAATGGAAAATCTGACTATGAAGTTAATGAAAAACGGTATAAATATAGACAGATTACATATCCATATATATGTACATATATATGTTAATTGTGGTAAACTATACATAACAAATTTTAGCCTTTTAATCATTAATTATATGGTTCAGTGACATATACTAACATTACTATGCAACCATTATAACATCCTGAAACTCTGTACCCATTAGATAATAATTCTGAATTTTCCTCTATTCCAAATCCCTAGCATCCCCCTTCTACTTCCTGAATCTATGAATTCGATTGACCCCATGTAAGTGGAATCAGGCAGTATCATCCCTTTCATGGTTGGCTCATCTCACTTATCTTCTGCATTTATCCTGTATTGCAGCATGTGTCAAAATTCCTTCTCTTTTTAAAGCAGAATAATAATGTGAATAATCTGCTCATAATATTAATATATGTATGTACATAGTTTATACACTCATAAGTCAATGAATGGGTGGTTTGCTTATATCTTTTGTCTGTTAATGAAGTTGCTAGAACACAGGTATACAATATGTGTTTAACTTACTATTTTCAATTCTTTTTGGGGGGTATATATTGTTATAATGTGGTTTTATTCACTGCTGATCAAAATTTAATAAACTTTGAAATATATTTCTAGGACCCAGAAAATAGATATTGAATGCATATACTTTATTCCATTCTCTGGTTATTTCTCAATTCTTTTAAAATGATGACACATTTTATGGATACCTTGGACTCATTTCAAGAACATTCTTCCAGCATAATCTGTTCCTATAAAAATAAAATAACATATACTTGTATCAATATTTTAAATTTTATTCCTATAGAAATAAAATAACATATACTTGTATCAGTATTTTAAATTTTAAATTAGCTTTAAAATGTAATTGAATTGTTTACCTAGCAAAATAGGCTAATAGCACATTTTCCAATTATGTGAAAATCCTTGTTCTCAAAATTTACAAATGTCTAATGTAGTTTCATAAATATTAGTTAATACCTTTAAGATTTTAGTAACCTATAATCAAAGATCCCTGATTTATATTTTGAGAGCTTTGTAACCACTTTAGTTCAATGACTTGGCTTACATTTTTTTCCGAAATACCAATTATTTCATTTCTCTTTCTTAATTATAATTGAAGTAAACTTCAAATGTAATAATTTGCTGATGTTATTGGTGATGTATTATTATTTTACCAGTTACCCTAATGTCACAGGTAAATATTAACTACTTGTAATTTATTCTTAACTTACTGTCTTGAAGATTATGATAAGATCAAATTTTAAAAAACTAGTGTTGTTAACTTTAAAAAATCTAGAAACTAAAAAATTCTTCAGTCAATTTCCAATCCCCAGCATGACCAAAGAGAGAGAGAGAGAGAGAGAGAGAGAGAAAGATGGGATATTCCTCAGTCCAAGATTTTCTTCTACAGGATGTATTATTTTTACTCTTACATTTTATTTTATTGTAATTAACAAAAATTAGGCATTTACCCTCTTCTTTTTTTGAAATCCATAAAAGTGATTTCATTTATTTATTTTTTTACCAAGTATGTTATCATCTTTATTTATCTTTGCTTAAAGATGATCATAATACAATTTAGGAATACACAAATATAAAACCTTTAAAAAATTTTACCCTCTTCTTAATTTGTTGGGGTGTTTCAATTTGGAGATGAGGAGGAAAAGTTATTAAATAGTTACATTCTAATTACATCTAGCATATTCTAATACACATTGAATTTGCTACTTAAATGGGCTGACATGTGGCAAATGAAATTTAATGTTGAGAAATGTAGAGTAATGCAAATTGGTCTCAGATATAATAAGTAACAAATAAAAAACTTACAGGGAATTGAGGTGAGGCGTGGAGACCTTATGAAAGACCTTCAGTGTTTCCAAATTTTCAGGAATCTTCTCAGCTGAGAAAAAAAAAACTCGGTGCTGGTTCTTGAAATGTCAGAAATTAAAATTGCAAAAGTCCATATACCTCCAGCTATACATTAAGAAATGTTGAGTAACATGATTCCACATTGAAAAAAAAGTTACATTTTTTTGGTCTCTTTTATGGTACTGGGAATTGAACCCAGGGACATTCTACCTTCGAGCTATACCCCCAGCCCTTTTAATTGTTTTCTATTTTGAAACAGGGTCTCACTAAGTTGCTGAGGGTCTTGCTAAGTTACTGAAGCTGGCCTCAAACCTGGGATCCTCCTGTCTCAGCCTCTCAAGTACCAGGATTACGGGCATGTGCCACCATGCCCAGCTATATTATGTTCTTATGTATGGCCAACTCATACATCTTCTAGAAAGCCAGGTAAAACTTTACCTCCATTTCCCTTGCTCTTCATTAACATCTGGAGTACAGCTGTTGGGGAAAGCCCTGAAATTGTTGTGGGGCATACACCTGGCATACACCTCTGACTCAGATCTCTACCAACGAGAAAGGAGCTACCGACAGTGTTGATTTGTCATTCTCCCAGGCCCCAAGTCAGTTGCTCTTGGCATCTCCCTGCCTTCGCCAGGTCAGTAACTGTGGGTCTCTTCAGTTCAGCTCACTGTCTCCAGCATGAACATTAGCTTAGCATCTGCTACAGATTCTTTCAGCTATAAAACTCTCAAAGGAGCCATCAAAACCCGCTGACCCATCGTAAAAGAATGAATCACATATTGAAGAGCCAAATATTTTCTGTTTTTGCCACTTTCTTTCATCCTTGCAGCCACAGAAAGAGATTATTTTCCTTTTTTTGCAATTGTTTCTAGCCTTTCAATTAAAACCACTAGGTATTAATGTCTATTCACAGCACATGAGCATCATGATATACATAAGTTAAAAATTCCTATTTGATAGTTTTCATACTAAAACTAAACATTTGGTACATATACTTTATTTTTTGTTTTTTATATATGTTTTTATTGGTGCATTGTAGTCTCACATCACAATGAGTGTCAGTTTGGTGTTAACATACATGCACACAGCTCTTGGTGTCCCTCCCCCCCCGCCTCCCCCCACATGTAGCACTGAGAATGATGTTGGTATAATCTCATATGTACACATTGTTTATGATAGTAATTCCATAGATTCACTTATTTCTTGCCCTTCCTCTTCCCTTGTACCCCTTCCCTTGCACCACTGAGGGTTCTCTGTTGTCATTGGAGTCCCTTTTGTGTCCCCACTACTCCTT
>PVJS01036012.1:0-20694 GCA_004027185.1 Glis glis
CTCAGAGCTCCTTGCCTTTACTTTACCTGTGCTCTCTGCTCCAGACCAGATATTTACTCTTTTGTTAATAAACAGACAAATAAATGAGACTCAGATCATGCGACCATCACGCTGCCCACCGCACTCTTCATTTCTGTCCTCTGTCTACCTCCTTATTCATTGAACACCCACAGTTCAGTCTTCCTCTTCTCAGAGGCAACTCACTCAGCCTCTCTGTTTCTGAATCCCTCGACCTCCTCATCTCAAGCCCTGTCTCCTCCATTGACTCAGTCACTTTTTCCAGGGTCACACTTGGGGCTTGTCATCACTACCGCTCCACCTCTGAAACTACTGATTTGAGCTTTCCCCTCGCTGACAACAGCTTCCTAACTTTCCAACTGCCTTAGGAAAGTACCTTCTCTCCAAGTATAATTTCACTTCCTCAGGGCTTCCCAAACCTCGATAACTATACACTCTCTTAATCATCAGACTCCACCTGTCTTCGCTTTCCTCTCTCTCTGGTTCAGATTCTGCATTCTGCCATTTAAAACACTCTTATCATGTACTGAAATTTCCCATACCTTTGTAGTTCCTCCACATGTACTTTTTTAAAGCAATTTGAGAAACTCTGCCATATATCCTCTTTGTGCACACCCAGGCAATTGAGGGTACAGGTGTCATTACATACTAATGGTCTCCAATTTGCACTGTGCTCCTGACATCCCTTGGCAATATTTGTCTACTATTCCCTTCAACAACCACCTTGAAACCTCAACAATCATTCCTCAACAATATGAGCCTTCCTACTCTCAGCATGTGACTTTGTCTCTTATATCACAATGTAGAAGCATTTAGACCTATAGTTTCTTAATTCACTACCCTCCAGATTGATAGCTCCACCTATGAGCTTTTTGCATCTCTTTTCTTCCCTCCTTTTACAATACAGGAGACAGCCATTCTTCTGTACCTTCTGTTCTCTGGACCTTACACAATGCTACTTTCAGGAACTCTTAATTTATTCTGTCTCTCACATGTATCTTTGATCTTTAAATTTTTCTCTTTACCAGATTCTTTCCAGTAGCATTTAAAAACACTGCAGACACTTCAATCTTAAAGGAAATCTTCCTTCTTTCATCTCCTAAATACCACATATACCCCGTACACACAAACCACTCACAGAAACCTCACTGAATCCGCATCCTCCTTCAGTATCTGCTCTCTTATACCTTTACCTTCAGCACCAATGTCTTTAAAGAGTTGCCCATAATTATTTATTCTGGCTTCTGTTCCCTACCACATCATTGAAACTGTTCACTAAGGTCATTA
This sequence comes from Glis glis, assembly GCA_004027185.1. Classification (NCBI taxonomy): domain Eukaryota; kingdom Metazoa; phylum Chordata; class Mammalia; order Rodentia; family Gliridae; genus Glis; species Glis glis. The sequence goes on from PVJS01036012.1 coordinate 1,306, forward strand.
AGGAATTCCATAAGGCTACATCTCATGCATCCTTGGTACCTAATCTTACTTGAACTATTTGATATGTTGTCCACCTCCTCATTCTTGAAACAGAATAGGCTGCCCAAGAGATGGAGTGCATAAAAAAGCCAAGCATTGTAGCCAGGGAACTAGAAATCTGGATTCTAGGCATCTTTCCTCCAACTCCAGCCTTTCTACTACCAGGTTGCATAGTATCTCTGGGCTTCAGTGCCTCATTTTTAATCTGAAGTTTTTTGTTTTTGTTTTTTATGGAAAAAATATGGGGGGGTGTGGACCAGATGCCCTCCTGAGGTCCTTTTTTAGCCTCTGGAATCCATGGTTGCTGATTTTGAGTCACACACGAATTAGCAGTCATTTGTATGCATGGTTCAGCATTCCCATCTTTGAAGTGAGACATTTTCTCTTGCTGCCTAAATTACTTCTAGGTTATAAATTCACCTTGGGAAGGAATATTAACTCTTTCAGGTCTCTAGGCTGCTCTTTATGAAGGTAGCCAATTGAAATATCAAATTAGCTCTTTCAGTATGCTAAGAATCTTAAGCTATCTAAATTCATAGAAATGAAAGTTTACTCACCTGGTCAGAGTACTATGGGGATAGCACTTTCTGCCCTAAAGATCAGAACTACTAAGAAAACATATACAATGTTTATGCTAGCCTCAATACTATAATTGTCACCTCTTTAGTCTTATGACCGAAAAAATAGTCTTATTAAAAGCCTTGAGAGGAAAGAGCAATATAAGTAATAGAAAAACAACAACAACGACAATACTTCTTTGTATTTTTAGACCACCCAATATAGTGTGGTCAAAAGAGAATGAACTGAGAGCTATAAACAGACTTAGACTTGGTTCAGTCATTAGTTGCAAACTAGAACAAGCTACCCATCTTTCTCATCTATAAAATAGGGATAATAATGTACTTATTGGGCCACCTAGCATGATTGTGAGAATCAAATAAGCCTGAGAACATAAAATACTCTGAAGAGAAAAAGGTGATGTACAATTGAAGACAGTTATTAACAGAGGAATAATAATGTCCTCAAATCTATTGGAATAAGAAATCTCTGAGTCCATTGGTAGTGGATAGGGCATTAGATTAGTACTTTAGACTACCCAGGAAGCATATATGGCATAGCAGAGTCAGAAAATGGTAGAATATTGACTTGTTGAGATGAGTTTGAGACAAAGAGAAGCAGATGAGAATTATTGGCTTCAATTTTCTCTTTGCATGTTGATCTTTTAGATTATAGAAGCTGAGCTATAAACTTGAGAAAGGTGGTTTATGACTTATCCACAGAGATTGCCCTTCTGCAGGTGTTTCAAAGGAATTATTGTTTAAAGAAAAGAACAATTCAGAAAAAATAGAAATCTTATCAGAGAAGAGAGAGAAGGCGCCAGAGGGAGGGAAGGAGGGAGGGAGGAAGAGAGAGAGAGAGATAGATAGAGAGAGAGAGAGAGAGAGAGAGAGAGAGAATATAGATCTGTTAATTACATTAAAATTTAATGAATTGCTGGGAGGCTAAGACAGGTTCAAGGCCAGCCTGAGCAACTTAGTGAGACCCTATTTAAAAAATAAGAATTAAAATAGTGCTGGGTGTGTAGCTCAGAGGTATAATCCCTAATCCCCAGTACCATAAAAAAATTTACTGAATTGGAAAATTATGGTTTTGTGTCTGTATTGGAGAAAAGGTCCCTTTCCCGTTTCCTTAAGTTTATATTTCTAAAAAAGAAAGAAAGAAAAGAAAAAAAAACATATATTAAGAGGCAGAAGATCTCTTTGTCTATCTGATTTAAATCCATCTCAAAGATATTACTATAGAAGTCAACCTGGACACAGTGGGCTATGCTAATTTAGCTACTTCCTCATAACATTATTGTCCCTTCTCACATAGTCCTGCATATGGCGCAGTTGTAATTATATTTTCCTTATACATCTGCCAGAAATATCTAATAGTTAGGCATATTATTTTATGCATGGAAATCCACCTTTATTCCTCTACTATTAATGATTTAAGTTAGAGGTATATAGAACAATGTTTGTTGTTATTGGTACATTATAATTGTACATCATAATGAAGTTCAGAGTGATAGAAAATGCATGCATATAGCACTTGTTGTGCTTCCCTCTGGGTAGAGTTTTTTTTAGTTCCTTCTCCCCCCGTTTTGTTCTATAAACACACTGATCCATAGACAGTTAACGGTCTGCTGTTCATGAATGGTCTGTGGGAAAAAAAAGACTGATTTCATGAATAACCATCCATTAAATCCAGTTGAGATAAAATTTAGGTCTCAAGGATTTATATACTTTCTTTTTTTTTTTTTTTTGAGGTACTGGGGATTGAACCCGGGAGCATTCTACCTCCGAGCTCCACCCCAGCCCTATTTTTTATTCTTTATCTTGAAACGGTCTCACTAAGTTGCGGAGGGCCTCACTAAGCAGCTGAGGCTGGCCACGAACCCGGATCCTCCGGTCTCAGCCTCCCAAGTACTGGGATTACAAGCATGCGCCACCATGGCTGGCTTTTTATATACTTTCTTGGCATCCTAGAGTGTGAAGAAAAAGTAACGCTCTCTATAAATGCCTAGGATATTCCATTCTACTTACTTGCATCTGCAAGATTCTTATAATAGAACCCATGAGAGCTGGTTTAAGCAAGAAAGGATCTATAAGGAGTTATCATATCACTAAAAGCAATCTTTGGTGCAGCAAAAGAGGGAACTATTTGAGCAAAAGCATTACAAAATACGGCATCTGCCATTTGGTGCTATCCATGCTAAAGGATAGCATGGGGGGACCTAGGTCCCATTATAGTCAACATCTTTTTTGTCTGGTTTGCATTCTTAAACTTGGGGAGGTGGAATCCACAGTGGCTCTCAGTCTTTGAGGAGATATGTAAATAGGATGCTTGAAATTGACAGATGCGGAAATATTTGAATAATCCTGGATTTTTATTTCTCCTTCATTCTATATACTGCGGTGTTTTTAAAAAATGGAGACACTTTGCCAACACCCAGGATGATTTAGGTAGTACAGGATTATGACATTATACAGCATTGAAGCCATATTGAGGGATGTATTCCCTTTTCAATTATTTTTTAACCTTGATTATATTAGAAAAAATGTAGTTTTATGCTGGTGTTTTAAACACTTTTCTACCTTTGTTGATATCCCATTTTAAGAAAAAAGAGAAAATCTCACTTAGGTTGAGAAACTTCCATGGGTAGGGAAAGGAATTAAGTTTTCATAATTTTTTTTGGTCTTATTTTGTTTATTTTCACAATTTATTCTTATTCTTGGTACTAGTGATGGTTTTCCATTTTCAAAACTTTAAAATTTCCTTTAAATTATTTTTCAAGTAAAAATGTGAGTCAACTTGCAGAAAATATTAAATATATAACGTGGTAAGTAGGTGGAGGCAAATAATTGAAATCTCAGAAAGATTGCCTTGTAGACTGGTTCTGACACTCTACATATGGCATATTAATTCTTCCCAAAATTTTAATAATCCCAGAGGACAGCATGATAGTCTGGCATCAGATGGAATCTCAGTCATTCCATGATCTAGTTTTGTGCCTTGGGGCAAATCATTTCCCTTCTGCCTGAGATTTTCATCCTTAAAATGGAAGTAACATTAGCTTACAGGGGGCAGTGGTTAGGAGATGATGAATATAAGTGCCTCAAAATGTCTAGCATAGGCAGAGGTCCAAAAAATGGAAGCTGTTATTCCTAGAAGGTGAGTAGTAGACTTCTCATTTTATACATGAGAAAATTAAGGCTCTGAGAAGTTATGTAACTAGTATAAAGTTAAGTTTTATGTTCTTTGGGTGAAATAATTTCTTGAGCATTGATTTCAGTTTCAAAAGCTTCATGTCACCCTATGCCTGATGAAAGAGTAGCTAGGAAGTGTTTCCACAGACTTTGACTCTTTGTCTGGTTTGGTGCTGCATTTTAGTAAGTTGCTAGCTACATTGGTCAGCTGGACATCAATATGCCCTCTGATGACGCTACGGATGTTAACTTGACCTTTGAGATGCCCTTTTCAAGTTGGCCTATTCCATGATTCAACTGAATGCTCTTGGCAATAAGAGGGATTGAATGAGAGGAAGGATAATGAAAATTAATCTTTTTTTTTTTTTTGCTGTACTGGGGATTGAACCCAGAGGCATTTTACCTTGGAGCTACTATTTTTTATTCTTTTATTTTGAAACAGGGTCTCGCTAAATTGCGGAGGGCCTCACTAGATAGCTGAGGCTGGCTGAAAACCTGGATCCTCCAGTCTTAGCCTCCCAAGTACTGGGATTACAAGCGTGTGCCACCACACCTGGCTTGAAAATTAATCTTTACTAATGGAAAACAAAACTGAAAATAGGGGCAGTTTCATTGCCCCCCCTTCTTTAGTGAATTCAGAGAAGGACCAGTTTTTGGAGCACTGGCTTAGGAGAAGCTGTACACGCATGTGTGTAGAGATCAGACATCAGAATTAGAGACCATAGCAAGTATTCAGGACCTTACCCAGAAGTGTTATTATATCCTGAGGCTACCATGCTGTCCGGCCTCTCTGGTCAGGCCAGATTGGTGTAGGAAACTGAGCACGCTTTGCTCTTGAGAAATGCAATGCAGATCATCTGTAAATGTAAAATTATGTCACATATTCTTGGCATTTCTTGATTAAAATAATCAGTTTTATTTAAAAAAACACTCAGAACAGATTTAAGATCAGACCATGAGTCAATTTGGAAAAAATTTAAGAACTTGAAAATCCTGATTTACTTCATATCTACTTCAGGCTTGGCTGCCCCTCCTTCCTTGTGCTGTTAGTCACTGTGGTCTGGATTAGGTTTACTCAACAATTACAATCACTTGCTTCCCCAAGTGACAACAGGACCTTGTTATGGTATTTATCAGCATGTATATACAAAGTGCACTTTTTCGGTTGACTGTGTTTTTTAACCATTAAAATGAAGTTGTTTTAAGATGATGTCTGTATCACATTCCTCTTGAGCAATTCAGTAGGAACTCAGTCTTGTCACAGGGCTCATTATGCAGATGTCTAAAGTATCAGCAATACCAGTTCAGCCTGGAAGTCCATAAAGATTAAAATCAGAAAATCGCAAAATGGCATCAGTATAAAGGAGTTGCAATTACCTCTGAGGGCAGAAGATTAGATCTACTTTTTACATCACATTTTGACCAACATATCTGCTTTCTAGATGACCTTTTTATGTGATTTGTGATTTGATTGCTTGACAAATTAGACATGTAAACAGGAAATGATCCTAATGGAAACCAGGGGCAAAGTGTTTGTTCAATGCTGCCTTGGGATGGCTCAAAAAGTAAGATGTCTACGAGAAATACATAATTTTGGTAAAAAAAAGGAGTCCCATGAAATGGTTAATCTACAAAAAAAGCCAAGCCATTTGGTAAATGCAGGGATTTCAGCATTAAGAGCGAGGCAAAGGGCAAGTTGCCAAGGAGAGATGGAACAGGTTCCCAGAGATGTTTGTTGCTAGCATCTTGATTTGTGGCAAACGCATTTGCCTCAGGAAGTCACTGACAGTGTGGGCGGAGAGGGGTTAGAAGCTGCAGTTGCGTCTAACACCGATCCAGACAAAACAGCAATCAAAACCCAGGAGCTGACATTCAATCATTAAAGGATCGCAACGTCTCAAAGAAAGCAGAATCTCAATTTCCCAAACTAGGAAATAGAAAACTGCAATATCTGAATAGTTGTATCTAAGCTCAGATAGGAACAGTTAGCAGCATTAAAATAGGACGGGTTGAATAGTAAATCTTGGCAATGCAACTGTGATCTACAGAGGAGTAAATTTTTAATGTTCATTTGCTCTGCCTCCTTTTAAACAATATGTAAGCGTACTTTGCACACATATACAATGATGCCATTATATTATGGTGGTAGTTGAAGAAATGGCTATGGCATGATTAATTGTAGAGCAGAATTGCTTGACAGCAGAGCTGTCAGATATCAAAACACTCACCAGGTTTTTTTAATTGGACAAGTTGAGGAATGCAATGTTGTTGCTATAACTGAAATCAATCTGCAATTTGAGTAAAAATTAACTCTTTAATACTGCCTTCCTCCTTACCTGCACAATGTCAAAAACACAAAAACCTTTACAGAAATGCTTACATGCAGACATTCATTTAAGATTGATGATGGATAAATAAATAAAGGAGCAGCTTTTGTAAGGCTCTTTGAAGTTTGCAAAGAGCTTTCATGTACAGTATTTTGTTTAATCCCCATAACAGCACTCTGAGATTGGCTGGGCAGGCATTTCAATTCAATTTTCAATGAGGCCTATTCTCGACCAAATTTTGTGCTCTATGCTCAAGAGAAAAACATAAATTAGATGACATCCCTGTTAGTCAATAAATTTAACAAAAGAAGAAACTGAGTCTCAGAGAGATAGAGATGGTCTGGGAAGTTTTTGCTCTAGATATCAAAGATCTATATCTTTGGAAACAAAACCCAGTGCTTTTATCCTTTTTTACTGTGCTACCTCTGAACAGAATGAGGCCAAATTAGCCAAGGGAGAAACACATTTTTGTTGAAAGCTGGTTTCCAAGGAGCTCTGAATTTCATACCGTGAAACCAGCTTAGCAGATAACTCAATTCAAAGATCACCTGCCTATTAAAGCAAGGTTTCTAGACCACTGATTGTATTTCCTTTAGGAGCAATGCTGAATAAACTTGCATTAAAAAAGTGAAATTTTCAGTTTTGACATGTAAAGAGCTTGGAAGACATCACTCTCAACTTTCCAACAGGAGGAGTCTGGACAAGTCAGAGAGTCAAGGACTTTTCTTAGACTCATCAGAAAACTCAGGTGCAGGGCAACAGGCCACCCCCAAATTTGGACAGGCAGGTGTTTCTTCCTCCACTGCATTTTGTATAAAGAAAGTTGGGTTCCAAGTAGATCCAGGTAAATCTTTTTTGGTGAAAAAGACCTCAGGGCTGATGTTTTCTTCCTCACAGGGCATCGCCTCTGGAACCCACAGTGTTCCTCCCTCTCCGTGAGAGATGCAAGGTTTGATAGCAGGATTAGGGCAGTGACATCCAGCATGCTCCATTGTGAAGATACAGTGTTTTCCTATGATACTAGCAGGTAACCTGGGGGTAATGTTTTGGCAATGAGAACACGTCCTATTTCTCAGTGACCCACACCTAATGGTTCTGTACCCGCCTCAACAATTCCATTGCAGGTTGTGAAATGGTCATTTTTCTAGTTCTCTCATTACTTCTATGTATGCTTTCTGAGAATCTTCTTTAAAGAGAATCTTTTCCACAACAGCTGGGGATGAGTGATTATTACTCCTAAATGAGAAAAACAGCACAATGAATGCTAAGTTCTTTAGCTACTAACTTCAAAGTAATGAGATGATGCCAGAATCTATCCAAAAGAGGCAATCGGGTTTTTAAAAAATCTTTTCCTCTTTTGTTTTACCTCCCTCCCTCCCTCCTTCCCGCCCTTGCTCCTCCCTTACAGGAGAATCATATATTATTATTTCCATTAATTTCTTTCTTTCTGGTGGCCAAACCCAACTTTGGCCAGTGGAAGTTTGATCAAGTGTTCTAGTGTTGTGTCCACATCAGTATGTTACAACCTCTTTATTTTCTGGCAAAAGATTTCCCAGGATCACCACATATCCCACCTCTTACCCCTTCTCCACAAGGGACTTCTTTTATCTAGAAGTTGCTTCTGGGGGTCCTTTCAGTGAATGGATAGGAAATACATTTTATAACACAGTCTATTTGAAGATAAAGAGAATCCCTATGTAGGCTCACAGCACAGTAGACGGTACATTATGGTATAGTAGATGCTGTTATGATTTGCTGCATGAAAAAATAAGGCACAGAGAAGAAAACTTAACTCAGTTTACATAGCTTCTAAGTGACAAAAGCTGGGCTTCAAACCAGGTGTCTAATGCCTGAGTCCATTGTTCTATTATACTCTCAATTGAAGAAATTTCTCTCATGCTTATGTCTACCCAGTACCCTTATATGTTTGGGAATTTTCCATATTATGGTTCTTAATTCTCCAAGTTAGGAACTAGAATTCATTCTTTCAATCCTCCTTCCAATTAGAGTGAAGGTCCTGCCAGTTAGATGCATGTACATGAATCTACAGATACTGTACAGAATACATTTTGGTAGAGGTGATGGTGGAGCCTTTGGTTTGGGGGACCCGGGGAAGGGTTTCTGGCATCCATTGCTCAGCATCCACAGTAGAAGCAGTGTGACCCACAGTGTCAGAAGCAGTGGGGTCTTTGCTAGAGCAATCTTTCAGCACCACTTGGCCACAGTCCCTGGTTGAGTGTGTGTGTGTGTGTGTGTGTGTGTGTATGTGTGTGTGTGTGTATGTGTGTGTGTATTACTGGGGATTGAATCCAGGGGCATTCTACCTCTGAGCTACACTCCCAACCCTACTTTAATTTTTGTTTTGAAACAGGGTGTTGCTAAGTTGCTGAGGGTCTCCCTAAGTTGCTGAGATTGGCCTCGACTCTGCAATTCTTCTGTTTCAGCCTCCCAAGTACTGGGATTGCAGGCGTGTGCTACCAAGCCCAGCTTCAGTGAGTTTTAATAAATTCTTTCTATGCATAAACTAGCTAGATCGAGCTCTACTGTTTACAGCTCTAAACCATGATGAGTACAGTGTGCCACTTTACCCAGTGTGCTCCAGCAACAGATGGGTAACAGGTATGACATGAGTTTAGATGATTGTTTCTGAACCCGTTTCTATTTCCTGATCCAATTTTCCCCAGCCTAGATGAGCTGCTCTTCTCCTTCTGGGTCAGAGTTGCACATTCACACTCAAATTCAGACCTCACTCTTGACCTTCCCTTAATAATTACATAAAGAAGGAGGAAGAGGGACAAATATACAACTACAGTAAGAGATAAGACACCGGACGCCATCCGCAAGTCAGCATTGCCCGTGGGGCACAGTGGTGGATACAAAGATGCTGCTGAGCCCAAATGAAGATGCCACCACTTGAACCCTGTTCACAATTAACTGGGCTGCACATGCTGTTTCATAACCTCCCCAACAATTCTGCAAAGTGATTTTTCAAATAAACATTTTATAATTAAACAACATAGGGTTCAGAGATAATAAGTGATAGACTGAAGTTGAAATGATCAAGCGTTTTATTTTAAATATAGAAGTTGTAAGGTTAGATTTGTTGTTGAACAGACACTTTGGCAGCAAAGATCAGGAGGATGCATCTAGTTTAGAAGGCTGCGGGGAAGAAGTGGCTAATCGAATGTGCTCCCAGCCTGTAACTCCTGTATTCTGGATTCAAATGCACCTCTCACAGGAGCGAGGGTTTCTGCTACCCAGGCCCTCTGATTTTAGATGCTTGGAATCACTTCACTATCCCCTCTTCACATGTTGATGATTCTATCACATGCTCATTGTCAGCCAATGGTTGGACTTTAGTTATTCAACAAACACATATTATCGCCTACAATGTGCCAGGTGCAGGAAAAGAGTGATAAAGAAAACAAAAAGCAGTCTCTCCCACACAGAGTAACAGTTTCACACAGAGAGACACTTAAACAAGAAATGGCATTGCAGTGCAATTGTTTCCTTGGTGATGAGAATTACATGTTGGACATAAATTCCCAAGTGTCATCCTAGACTCAGTCTGAATCTCTAGCATAGATTCCCAGAGTGGGTGGTGATACCACCTCCTGGAGTGGGGGGGGGGCACTGGACCGATGGGGGGGCAGTAGTAGCCACAGGTGCAACTGAAAGATATTGAATGAAAATAAGGGGGCCGTTGAAGCACCCAGAGAGGCATTGAGGTTTTTTTGTTTTTTCTTTTTTATGAAAAGCAGGCAGTAAACCACTAAGTTTGGGAATCCATAGTTTAGAGGAAGCTGTTGGGAGACTATTTAATAAATGCCCCAGGTGTATGTCATCATCCAGGAAGTTGATGAACACTCTCTGTGTTAAGTATGGGGTGCTGGGGAGGGGCACATAATCCAATTTTAGATCAGAGAAGCTTTCCTGGAGTGACAGCTAAGCTGAGACCTGAAGGTGAGCAGGTATCAGTCAAGTGAAGAAGTAAAGGAGAAGGGACAAAATTCTAGAGCCCCTGTTTGTCTATTCTGGCCATAATCACAGAGGACAGGGCCTCAACTTAGATTGCTGTGATTGAGGACAGGATGTTTGGGGCTCCCTCCAAAGCAAATAGGACACTCACCTACAATTAAGAGGTATTCCTATTATCCCATGTACACTTAACGTTAAAAATAATAAATCTCTTTGAAGTGACAGGTACAGTGGACGTTTGAACAACATAAGGGGTTAGGAGTATTGACTTCTTGCACAGTTGAAAGTCTGCAAATAATTTTTTACTTCCACCAAACTTAATTACTAATAGCCTGTTGTTGACTGAAAGTTTTACTGGTAACGTAAACAGTAGATTAACAAATAATTTGCACATTCTCCATGTTATATATGGTGAAAAATGCATGAGAACCAGGAGAGATCACTTTTTACTGCCAAACACAATTTACTGGAGAAAAGAACTGCTTAGGAGAAGATTATTAGGGTCTACTGGTATTTTAAGCAGATAGAATACTGTATTGGTCAGGGTTCACTAGATTAACAGAATTCACAGAATGAGTATATGAAAAAGGGATTTATTAGATCAGCTCACAATGTAGTCCTGAGTTTCAACTGCATGTGAAGAATCAGAGGAATCAGTAGCTGGTTGGGCAGTCTAAGAGCTGGAGCCTTAGGATTGAAGCAACCACCAATTCAGTCCAGTCCAAGATGTGAAGATCAGGAAGCTCTTCGGAGAAACGATGGTGAAGTTTAAGTTCGAAGGGCTGGAGGCCGACGATCTCAGATGAGAGCAGAAGATCAAGAAGCTCTTCAAGGAAATGGCAAAGTTGGAAACCGATGATCTCAGACGAGAGCAGACGCATTTTCTTCAGGAAGAGTCACGGCTTCCTCTACACGGCTTTCTCCTTCTTTTATCCAAGTCCTGCACCTATCAGAACCCTGCTACCCACAATTTAGGGCAGGACTTCCAGTTCAATCTGCTGTTACACAACCAAAGTCACATGATCTTAGGTGGGTCAAGTTGACAAACCAGACCAACTATCACAAATACTTGAGCTAACTTCCAGAGCAACAGGAGGTAGCTAAGGATTATTACTCCAGTGTAGTATTATTACAGTTAATTTTATGCAGCTATGATTTAATACCACATCCTTTCATTTGTTTACATTTCTCTTGACTGGAGTTGGCACCATGTACAGTCTATTTGTGTGGGTAAGTTCTGATAAATTTTAACTTTGTAAAATAGAATGATGTATATTCAATGATAGTCAATGATAAAAGTGGACTATTATCTGCTTATATTTATGCATTACTGTCATACCTAACTTAAAATTCCTTTTTTCTGATATTTCTAGGCAATGCAGTCCATCTGCTAGTTTTTTCAAATCATCCCAAATTTTTTTTTAAGAATCATCTGTTTTATTTATTTAATGATTTGAATTGAATACATTTGTACACAATAGATATTTGACATGAAAAGTAGTTGTATTAGAATAGGCGTCAGAAAAATAGTGACTCATCTTACACATAGTAACTAGAAAATATTTTTCTGTCTGATCACTTAAGTGTTACAAATCCTGAGAATATTATTCACTGAACAAATTAGGTCCTACCTTATAATTAAAACTTGCTTGGAAATAATCCTTTAAAAATGCTTTGAAGGCCGGGCGTGGTGGCGCACGCTTGTAATCCCAGTACTTTGGGAGGCAGAGACCAGAGGATCCAGGTTCGCGGCCAGCCTCAGCTCTCAATCTCCCTCTCTCCCTGTCTCTCTCTCTCTCTCTCTCTCTCTCTCTCTCTCTCTCTCTCTCCTTCCTTAGTGAGGCCCTCCGCAACTTTGTGAGACCCGGTTTCAAAATAAAGTATAAATAATAGGGCCGGGGGCGTAGCGCGGAGGTAGAACGCCCCTGTGTTCAATCCCCGGTACCGCAAAAAAAAAAAAAATGCTTTGAGATACAAATGATCTATGTATTAAACATAAGTCTTTTATATTTTATAAAGAGTTTAAACAAAAATATCAAACAATTATAGTTCAGTGGCTCTTAAACAGCTATTAGTCAGGCTCAAGGACACACTTTTCCACAATTTCCCGTATGTTGGGGTTCTCCATTGCAGCTGCCACTCGCTCTTTGTCATTTATCTGCTTGTTGATGTCTTCTTCTGTTGAGTGGGTTCCTTCAGAAATGTAGATTTCCAACTTGTGTTTAAATGGCAAATATCGCTGAAGTTTTACTCTTAAGCACAGCCCAATAAGAGTTGCCAAAGAGCAATGAGGTACTGTTGGCATAAACCTGATAATAACCAGATAGTCTTCTTCATTTATCTCCTGAACCTCCACACAACTCTCCGTGACCACTTTCAGTTCTTCTAAAGTATTGGGCTTTTCTGGGTCCCGGATAGTTCGAATCAAATCATAAACCTCTAGCGCTTTCTCTTCCATGATCCGGGGCTGCCGGGCAGCTCCCCGTTCAGAAAGGCCTGAGAGCCACAGGATTCTGCTCAGCATCCAGGAGAGCAGCCCAGACACCCGCTCCATCCTCACGCTCCGCCATCCCTGGCGACTGTCAAATCATCCCAAATTTTAAAAAACAATCGGAGTATAAGTGGATTCTCATGGTTCAAACCTGTATTGTTTAAGGGTTAACTATAGTTGCCAATGCAAATCCATAATGATCCGTATGGATCAGGTGGGAGGTAAGAATCCCTTATCAGTCAGTCTGGGCGAGGAGAGGAGGTCCCTGCTTCTGCATGGAGATGTAGATACCTCCCAAAGAATGTTCTCCCCTCACGAATGGTGGGTTTTTGAAAGTTGGGACTGCATCTTGCTCACTGTTGTACTCCTAGTTGGATGCAGAAGTCAAGTGAGTAGTGTTCTCATTTCCATATGAAATATTTTGTTGGTCATAGCTACGGATTGTTTTACTGAACTCCCCCCCTCCAAGTTTGTTTAGCACATGCTCTAAAACCAAGCATTCTCTCTCATGATATCTCTGTAAACTGAGAAAATAATACAAGAACTGTCTTGACACCAGTGTTAGCACTTTTCCAAACTTGGAAACACTGCCAGTAATACCTAGATGCTACCCTTACCTACTGTAAGTCGTCAAGCAAGAGAACATGTGTTCCTATAAAACACAGGGCGAGTGATTATGTATAATATCTTGCTATTCTTGTGCACACCCAGAAAACACTAATATACTCAGTTCTAAAATAAACTTGTTGGAGAAGATCCAAGATGACGATGGAGTAAGGACCCCTCAAAATTGTCTCAAAATTGTCTCAAAATTGCCTTGGGGGGCTCCAAACTGAATAACATTTCACATCCAAAGAAGAACCAAAAACAACCAATAACCAGAAATTGAGACTGACTTCACAGACATAGAGAATACCAGCCACAGAATCCCAAAGAATCCCACAACCGCGTAACGGCAGGATTGGAAAGGAACCATCTCCCCGGGATCCTGCAGCAGTGGCTACGGCATAGGTTACCTCCTCCATCAGCAATTTGGGGCAGGGAGCTGGAGCAGGACTCCATGAGTTGCAGGACCATCCCAGCAGCAGATCGTGAGTTCATCTCAGTAGCTGACCTAGCGTGGGTTCACCCAAGCAGCCGAGCACCCCAGTGGCCTATCATGAGTTTGTCTCAATGGCTGTCTCAGCATAGGTTTGTCCCAGTGGCTGATTGTCCCAGCAGCATGATAAGTTATGGGACCATCCCAGAGGGAGACTGATCCAGCAGGAGACCACCATGGGCACCCACAGGGAACAGAGGAGTGTGTGGCAAGGAAATAGACTCGCATGGGTCTGAGACTTTGCAAATCACCTGTACAGAGGTGGGGTGGGGGCTACAGTTGAACACAGCATAAAAGCGAACAGGCAAACAGCCCCTAGAGACATTCAGGTGAGAGGAACCACAGCTTGCAGCATACAGAGCCCATTGGGTCTCCAGGGACCAACACCGGGTACCCAGCCGTGCTGGGTAGGGGAAATAACTCAGCTTACCGAGGTACAAGATTGGAAAGCAACAAACCTGTGCCTGCCTGCATATGGGCACTGCGAGCACTAACAGAGACCAGAGAGGGTGCATGCAACTGCAGTGGCCAGAACAGCAGGGGTGCCTCGGGGACCAAGAGGACTGAGCCACTCAAACCCAAGGCTCAGAACTGTACAATTTCTCCCCACCAGACCCTGATCAGTGGGTGGAGAGTAACGGTGGTGTCATCCTGCTCAGGCCACACCTGGAGGCCAAGAGAACAGAGGCCTAGTAGGGCCCTGCTGGATCGTAGCTTCAGGCTGGGAACTGGACACTGTAGCTGCCAGCAGAATTTATACTTGGCATGCATGAATGCCAGTAAATGACAGTACCTTGCATGATCTTAACAAGCGGATCAGGGGCAGTATAAAAGGGGCCACCAAAGCACAGTGAGCTGAGCCACAAGCTCAGAACATAGCAATGGCCAGCTTTGCTGAGCCTAAGCCAACTGGCCACAGAGGCCAGAGTTCAGTGCTCTGAAGTATCAAGGGCTCACAATCAACAGAGCAGCAGTGGTGGCTGTCGGGCAATAAATCCCAACCAGCAGGCTGCAGGCTCTGAACAGAATATCACAGTCTCTAGTCCAGTGGAGTTTGGGCCTGGAGAACATGGCAGCCACTGGCAAATTAGAGTCTCCTCTTTGCACTAAGAAACATACCTAGCTAAAGAGGTTCTAAGGGACAAACCCAAGAGATTGCTTATATGAATCAAATTGGGTAGAGACAAATATATACTCCCAAGCAGAGACCTTATTATACAGGGATAACAAATAGACACAGGTCTTACACACAAAAGGAAGAAGATGCCAAGACAACAGAAACACGAAATTGAGAACACCGAAAATACAAGAATGAAGAACAGCGAGGAAACAAGAAACTCTCACAATGCAACAAGGGAGATTACTGATACTGATCTGCAGGAAATACAAGATGGAGAATTCTGAATTCTGATATTCAGAATGATGAAAGGCCTCAAAGAAAGCATACAGGAGATGAAGGAGGAAATTGAGGCTCTAAGAAAGAAACTGAATGAAATGAAGGAGTCAATAAATGAATTGAAGACTACAATAGAAAACAACTCTGGCAGGCTCGACCACATGGAAAACAGGATATCACTCCTGGAAGACAGTTCATTCAAAACCAAAAACACAGTCAATGATATACAGAAGATATTACAACACACCCTAACTATCCAAGAAATCCAGAACAATACAAGACATCCTAATCTAAGGATAAAAGGCACTGAAGAAGGTTTAGAAGTACAGACCAAGGGTATCAGAAACCTCTTCAGAGAAATAATTTTAGAGAATTTTCAAAACAAAGAAAAAGACATGGACATTCACATACAGGAGACATACAGAACACCGTTAAGACAGGACCAAAGAAGGACTTCCCCACACCACATAATTATCAAAATGACTAACATAGAGGCCAAAGAAAGAATCTTAAAAGCAGCAAGAACAGAAGAATGGGTGACACACACAGGGACAAAACAATAAAAATCACTCCAGACTTCTCAACCCAAGTCATGAATGCCAGGAGGGATTGGTATGAAGTCCTCTAGACCCTGGAAGAAAAAGACTTCCAACCAAGACTGATATATCCAGCAAAGTTATCATTCAAAATTGATGGAGAAATAAAAACATTCCAAGACAAGCAAAAACTTAAAGAATTGATGAGGACCAAGCCAGCACTAGAGAAAATCCTAAAATAAATAGAACACAAAGAAGAAAAAACAACCAAATTCCAGAACCAGACAAGAGGTGAAATCCACCAGGTGGGCAACTAAGCAAGGAGATTCGACACTACATCAAACAGAAAATAGAACTCAAAATGACAGGGAAAAAAAATCATATCTCAATAATAACATTGAATGTCAAAGGACATAACTTCCCAATTAAAAGACATAGACTGGCAATGTGGATTAAAAAAACATAACCCAATTATATGCTGTTTACAAGAAACTCACTGTCTATCCAAAGATATCCATATGCTAAAGGTGAAAGGATGGAAAAAGATATACCATGCAAACAGAGATCAGAAACAAGCAGGGGAAGCAACACTTATATCTGATAAAACAGACTTTAAGATAAAACACATTAGAAGAGACAAAGTGGGACACTTCTTACTAATAAAAGGAACAATCAAACAAGAAGATATAATGGCAGTAAACATTTATGCCCCAAATGTGGATGCACCTACATTCATAAAACAAAGTCTTTGGGACATCAGGTCTCAAATAGACCCAAATACGACAATATTGGGAGACTTCAACACACCACTCATGGCACTAGATCAATCCTCCTGACAAAAGATAAAGACTCTTCAGACCTAAAGGAAACTATAGACGAAATGGATATAATAGACATATACACAATATTTCAACCAGCAACAGCTGAATACACATTATTCTCAACTGCCCATGGAACCTTCTCCAAAATAGATCACATCCTGGGCCACAAAGCAAGCACCAACAAATTCAAAAGATGTAATGTAATTCCCTGCTTCTTCTCAGATCATAACAGAATGAAAGTAGAATTTAACAACAGGGAGGCCAAAAGTAATCACATAAGTACATGGAGACTGAATGATACACTCTTGAATGAGGACTGGATAAGAAAGGAAATAAGGGGAGAAATAAAAAATTCCATGAATTAAACAAAAATAGAGACACGATGTACCAAAATGTATGGGTCACTTTGAAAGCAGTGTTAAGAGGAAAATTTATAGTACTGAGTGCCCACATAAGAAAAACAGTAAGTCAACAAATAAACAACCTAATGACACACTTCAAGGACCTAGAAAACCAGGAGTAGTCGAAGCCTAAAGCCAGTAGAAGGCAGGAGATAACTAAAATTAGAGAAGAAATCAATGAAATAGAGAATAAAAAATACAAAGGATCAACAAAACAAGAAGTTGGTTCTTTGAAAAAATTAACAAGATTGACAAACCACTAGCTAATTAACCAAAAGGAGAGAATCAACCCAAATTACTAAAATCAGAAATGAAAAAGGAGACATCACCACAGATAGTGTAGAAATTCAGAGGTTCATCAGAAACTATTTTGAAAACATATTCCAGTAAACTGGAAGACATGGAAGAAATCAACAGATTTCTAGACACTTACAACCTATCTAAATTGAACCAAGAAGACATAGAAAACCTGAATCAAACAATAGAAAGAGAAGAGATAGAAACAGGAATAAAAAGTCTGCCATCAAAGAAAAGCCCAGGTCCAGATGGTTTTCCAGCTGAATTCTACAAAACCTTTACAGAAGAACTAAACCCAATACTTCACAAGTTATTCTGTGAAATCAAAAGAGATGGAATTCTTCCAAATTCCTTCTATGAGGCCAGCATCACATTAATACCAAAGCCAAATAAAGATACCTCAAGAAAATAAAATTACAGACCAATATCATTGATAAACATAGATGCAAAAATTCTAAACAAAATACTAGCCATGCACATTCAAAATCATATCAAGAAAATTGTACACCATGACCAAGTTGGTTTCATCCCAGGAACCAAGGTTGGTTCAACATACACAAAACAATACATGTTATTCACCACATAAATCAAACTAAAAACAAGAATCACAGGATCATCTCAATAGATGCTGAAAAAGCATTTGAAAAAGTCCAACACCCATTCATGTTAAAAACTCTACAGAAAATCAGAATAGAAGGAACATACCTCAACATCATTAAGTCAATATATAATAAACCAAGCCAACATCATATTGAATGGGGAAAAACTGCAGGAATTCCCTTTAAAATCAGGAACAAGACAAGGATGCCCACTATCACCACTTCTTTTCAATATAGTCCTTGAGACTCTTGCCAGAGCAATAAGACAAAAGAAGGACATCAAAGGAATTCAAATAGGAAAAGAAGAATTAAAATTATCTTTATTTGCAGATGATATGATCCTATATCTAGATGACCATTAAAACTCAACCAAAAGACTACTAGAACTGATTACCAACTGCAGCAAAGTAGTGGGATACAAAATCAACCTAAAAAAATCAGTATTTTTTTCTATATGCCAACCGTGAATCCACTGAGAAAGAAATCCAGAAAACAATTCCATTCACAGTAACCTCAAAACCAATAAAATACCTAGGAAGAAACCTAACCAAAGAAGTAAAAGACCTCTACAATGACAATTATAAAACACTGAAGAAAGAAATTAAAGAAGATCTTAGAAGACGAAAAGATCACCCTGCTCTTGGATAGGCAGAGTAACTATTATCAAAATGGTCATTTTACCAAAAGTGATCTATAGAGTCAATACAATACCTATCAAACTACCAATATCATTCTTCACAGACTTAGAAAAATCAGTCATTAATTTCATATGGAGAAACAAATGACCCAGAATAGTCAAAGCAATTCCCAGCAATAAGAACCATAAGGGAGGCATCACAATCCCTGACTTCAAATTATACTACAGAGCTATAGTAATAAAAACAGCATGGTACTGGCACAAAAACAGACACATAGACCAATGGAACAGAATAGAAGATACAGAAACAAATCCATACACTTATAGCCAATTGATTTTGACAAAGGCACCAGACACATACATTGGAGAAAGACAGTCTTTTCAACAGATGGTGTTGGGAAAACTGGTTATCTATATGTAGAAAAATGGAACTAAATCCTTACCTCTCACCCTGCACAAAAGTCAACTCGAGTTAGATCAAAGACCTGGAAGTTAGACCAGAGATGGTGAAATTACTAGAGCTCCGAGGGCATAAGTTAAACACTCCAACATATTGGCACAGGCAGAAAATTCCTCAACAAGACCACCAAAGCCCAGGAAATTAAAACAAGAATTAATAAATGGGATAGCATTAAACTAAAAGTTTCTGCACATCAAAGGAAACCATCAAGAGTCTAAAGAGAAAGCCTATGGAATGGGAGAAGATCTTTGCCAGCTATCCCTCTGACAGAGGAGTAAGATCTAGAATGTACAAAGAACTTAAAAGACTTTACACTAAAAAAACAAATAACCCAATCAAGAAATGGGCAACCATGCTGGGCGTGGTGGTGCACGCTTGTATTACCAGTACTTTGGGAGGCGGAGACCGGAGGATCCGGGTTCACGGCCAGCCTCAGCTCTCTCTCTCTCTCTCTCTCTCTCTCTCTTTCTCTCTCTCTCTTTCTCTACTTAGTGAGGCCCTCCGCAACTTTGTGACACCCGGTTTCAAAATAAAGTATAAAAAATAGGGCCGGGGG
>PVJS01036013.1:0-20688 GCA_004027185.1 Glis glis
CACGCCCCCTGGCCTCCTGCCCCGCCCCGCCATCACCCCACACTGCGCCGCGCCGCGCCACGCCACGCCCCCTGGGCTCCTGCCCCGCCCCGCCAGCTCCACCCACTTCCGGCGCGCCGCAGGCGGAAGTCCGAGCTAGGGTTCCTGACCATTGAGTCCACTAGGTATGGCGTCTTCCTTGCTTGCTGGTGGGCGACTGCTGCGCGCTTTGGGCCCCGGCGGGGAACTGGAGCCAGAGAGGCTGCCCCGGAAGCTGCGGGCGGAGCTCGAGGCCGCGCTGGCGAAGAAGCACGTGGGTGGTGATAACCCCAGTGGCCCCCGACGCTTGGTTTCCTTCCGTCTGATCCGGGATCTTCACCAGCACCTGAGAGAAAGGGGTGAGCCGGTCTGCAGCCCAGGGCCGCTTCCTCGTTTTCACAGAACTCCTCCCTCCTGAGGTCTTTTTCCACCAGTTTCCCTCGGCTGTGGAGTACTCATGTAGCCAACCCAAGAGTCTTCTCAAACCCCAAGGCCTCCCACTCCCTTCCCGACTCTTATGGGAATTCTTCGTGGATGGCAATATTTGTGTGGGGGGGGGGTGCTGGAGATTCAACCCAGGGGCTTTCTACCTCCGGGCTACACCCCCAGCCCTTTTTATTTTGAAACGTGGTCTCGATAGGTTACAGAATGTCTCACTGAGTTGCTGAAGCTGTCCTCGAACCTGCAATCCTCCTGTCTCAGCCTCCCGAGTACTGGGATTACGGACTTTTGAAATAGCATTTGAGTTTTATTTAGTCCTACTTCTGTCGTCAACTCCGCTTGGAGTCATTCCTTTTCCCTGGGGTTCCATTCCCTTACCTGTTTTTTTTTTTTTTTTTTTTTTTTGCGGTACCAGGGATTGAACCAGGGGCATTCTACCTCCGAGCTACACTCCCGGCCCTATTTTTTATCCTTTATTTTGAAACCGGGTCTCATGAAGTTGCAGAGGGACTCACTAAGTAGCTGAGGCTGCTCCCGTCTCCGCCTCCCAAGTACTGGGATTACAAGCGTGCGCCCCCACACCCAGCCCTTACCTGTATTTTTGTCTGATTGTTTGCTTGTTTGCAGTACTGCGGATGGAACCCAGGGGCATTCTGCCTCCGAACCACACCCCCAGCCCTATTTTTTATTCTTTATTTTGAAACAGGGTCTCACCAAGTTGAGGAGCGCCTCTCACTAAGTAGCTGAGGTGGCCAGAAACTTGTGACCCTGCTTTCTCAGCCTCCCAAGTACTGGGATTACAAGTGTGGGCCACCATGCCCGGCTCCATTCCCTTATCTGTAAAGGAAGGGAATTGGACAAACAGGCATGTAAGGTAAGGTATTTTGACCAGAATTAACAGAGCCTAGCCGGGTGTGGTCTTGCACGCTTGTAATCCCAGTACTTGGGAGGCTGAGACAGGAGGATCACAGGTTCAAGGACAGCCTCAGCAAAGAGTGAGACTTTCATCAACCTAGCGAAACCCTGTTTCAAAATAAAAATAAAATAGGGCTGGGGGTGTAGCTCGGAGGTAGAATGCCCCTGGGTTCAATCCCCAGTACTGCAATAAATAAATAAGTCAATACATAGCCAGAAGTGCAGAAGGTAGACTGCTCAACTATTAGAACTAAAGAGGACCTTAGATCATCTGGTACAGTGATCTCTGAGTATTTAGCATTATGTATTTAGCATATTAGTATTTATCATTATGACCTAAACCTATTCAGGGCAGACCTACTGTGGCCACAGGAATTACCTAACCCAAAGGCAAATGTTATGTGTTGGTTGGCACAGTAATTGAGAGCTGGCAGTTAAAGGCAACTTGCCTCACTAGGAAATATTTAGTTGGAATTGTCTTAGTTTTTCCCAGTTGAAAATGATCCTGTGTTTGGGTTGACATAGAGATGACCATATTTTATTTTTGTAGAAGAGGTAGACCCTTGTCTGATCTTAGCTTTTCAACCTCAGCCCTATGGTTCACTATGGTTGTGGAAACATTTTTTCCTCCAGATTCCACAGTATACCTTCACGAGCTCCTAGAAGGCAGTGAAATCTATCTCCCAGAGGTTGTGAAGCCTCCCCGGGTATGTAAGGGATTTGTCTTTTAAATCTTTGGGATCTGGGGTGAGGGAACCAGGTATTGCCTTCTCTATTTAACAGCTTTGGAAAACCAAGATCCAAAAACTAGTTTTCAAAGCAATGGAGGTGTAACTGGTATGCAGGTCTCCTGGCACCCTTCACAGTCCAGTGCCCCTTGGAACCAGTGATGATGATTTGCTTTCTAGCAAGAAATACGTAGAATATCATTCTTCATACATGATTTTTCTGCTTTAGAACCCAGAGCTAGTTGCCAGGCTGGAGAAGATTAAGGTACAGCTGGCCAATGAGGAATATAAGCGGATCACTCGCAATGTCACCTGTCAGGTAAGGGTCTGCTCTTCAGTGCATAGACTGAGTAGCCCCTAAAAACAGGAGAAAGGCAACAGGGATAAAGGAAAGAAACAACATGGGGGCTTGATTTGTATCCTATTCCAGGACCATAGGAGCCCTGTGTTGCAAATTAAATATAATTCCCAACTCATTCACTGAGATTCTGGGCTTAGATGGTAACTGACTCTTAAACATTGTAGAGGTGGAGAAGAGTCTTATAGCCTTGTTTTTTTTCTTGTTTTTGTTTTTACTTCATGGTACTAGGGATTAAACCCAGGGTGTTCTACCACTGAGCTACATCCCCTATTTTAAAACAGGGTCTTGTGCCTGCCTAGCATGTATGAGGCCCTGGGTTCCAGCTCCAGCTCTGCAAACAAAACAAAACAAAACAATAAAACAGGGTCTCACAGAGTTACTGAGGCTGGCCTCAAATTTGTGATCTTCCTGTCTCAGCCTCCCAAGTACATGCACCACTTTTTTTCTGACAGGATTCCCTACTAATCTCTGGCATGCTCCTACCCTGAATCAAGAGAGGAATGGATGGGTACTGGGAGCCTATGTCCTCTTCTCTGAAATGCTTGCTTTATGGTCTAGAAAACAGTCAGACTGATCCTAGACAAAAGAATACATGGAGAATATAGAGTTAATATGTTATGGACTAGAAAGGGCTGAGCCCGAGCCGGGCGTGGTGGCGCACGCTTGTAGTCCCAGTACTTGGGAGGCTGAGACCGGAGGATCCGGGTTCGCGGCCAGCCTCAGCTACTTAGTGAGGCCCTCCGCAACTTTGTGAGACCCGGTTTCAAAATAAAGGATAAAAACTAGGGCTGGGGGTGTAGCTCCAAGGTAGAATGCCCCTGGGTTCAATCCCCGATACCGCGCAAAAAAAAAAAAAGGGCTGAGCCCAGACTGACAAATGTGTGCTCCCTGGGCCAGCCCTCTCCTTTCATTTTAAAATCCACTTTTTCTTTTTCCCAGGATTCACGGCATGGTGGGACGCTCAGTGACCTGGGAAAACAAGGTGAGGTACTAGGAAACCAGGGTGCCAAAGTCTCTCCCTGGGAGGGGTCATGGCATGCCTTCCCACCCTAGCATTCTGGATTTAAGGCTGATCTACTCAGGTATGCCCTTTGAAGGCACACCTTCAAAGTTTGTAGGGGAGGCAGCCATGAGGTAAGAGGGCCTCCTGGAAAGTGCCGATCTAAAGGTCTCTTCTCTGGGCTCCTCCCCAAAGTGAGGTCAGTGAAGGCTCTGGTCGTCACCATCTTCAACTTCATTGTCACGGTGGTAGCTGCCTTCGTCTGCACTTACCTTGGAAGCCAGTATATCTTCACAGAAATGGCCTCGGTGAGTAGGCACTAGGCAGGGCAAAGTGCCCCAGGTGGGGGTGTGAGTGGGAAAGGCAGGACATGTGTGAAAGTGCCTTGCACAGATTAGAAATTGAATGTATGCACTGGGCGTGCTGGCACACGCTTGTAATCCCAGTACTTGGGAGGCTGAGACCGGAGGATCCGGGTTCACGGCCAGCCTCAGCTACTTAGTGAGGCCCTCTGCAACTTAGGGAGACCCTGTTTCAAAATAAAGAATAAAAAATAGGACTGGGGGTGGAGCTCGGAGGTAGAACGCCCCTGGGTTGAATCCCCAGTACCGCAAAAAAAAAAAAAAGAAATTGAATATATGCATGTAATAAGCAAGGGGAGCATTGGAGCCTTCTGGCATTCCCAGGGGCAGGTGGGTAATAATCCCAAGAGAATCCAGGTTTGCTTTTCCTCCCCTCCCCCAGCTTAGGGGGTGGATTGGAGGTTCTCCATCCCCATCAGACGTGCTAAGGGCTGCAGACCTGAGTTTTGGCCTGCATCTCCTAAGCCTAGTTCTCCCCCTCCCTAGCGGGTGCTGGCTGCACTAATCGTCGCCTCAGTGGTAGGTCTGGCTGAGCTGTACGTCATGGTGCAGGTAATGGAAGGCGAGTTGGGAGAGCTGTAACGGGTGCTTCCTCGTCAAAGTCTGGAGAAGGTTTTGGGGGCCTCAGATTTCCGACTGTTGATCCTGACTCTTAGTCAACCCATGAGGCTCTTTGTGCTCAGCTCCAGTTAGAAGACCAGGCCAGTCCACCTGCTGTTCCTGCCTGTCTCCTATGAATTTCCAGAGGGAGCAGTGGAGGAGATTCGGACACTTCTTTAAAATTGAAAGAACCTCAGTACTTTCTCCTGAACCCAATCTGCGTTTTCAGTCCATCCTGGGCACTGTTGGGACTGGGGTTTTCTATCAGGAGTAAGTGGAATCCAGGCTTTCCCAGAAGTAAACCATACCACCTTGAATCTGTCCAGGTGCACAAATCAGTCACCATCCTTTGTCCACACATCTCTGGTGCAGGCCTATAATTGAGAGCAAAAGCCTCCAAGAAAGCAGAAAGGTTTCCTCTCTCCAGTTTATGCTGGAAGAAGAAGCAGTCAGGAGACAGACATCAAATAAGAGAAAGAAAGGTTGGTATGGGATGGTGGAATTAGAAGCCAGGCAGCTACCTTTTTGAAAAAGGAAATGGTTATTAGGCCCCTTTCCAGAAGGCAAAACAGCCTGAGAGAGATCAAATGGCCAGCTGTGGTCCTTCCTCTGTTAAATGGAGCCAAAGGCTCCTATGTTGTCCTGATACCTTTGTGTAATGTTAAACTTCTGAGAACTTAGATAAGTGGTGTAATGATAGAATATAAGTATATAAGACACTTGAAAGGGTATCTTCTTTATGTTATTTATTCAATAAATATTATGTCTAGTGTATTCTTATTTCAAATTCTGTGACAACACAAAGCACAAAGATTTTCGTAATTGTGTGAATTGTTCAGGGTCTGATCCTAATGGTAGGCTCCTTACTGTTTCAGTGTATTCTCTCCTGTAGTCTTTTTTTGTTTTTGTTTTTGTGATACTAGAGAATGAACCCAGAACCTTGCACGTGCTAGGCAAACACTCTACCACTGTGCTACATCCCTAGCCCTCCTATGGTCTTTTTATTCCCCCGACGCTTTTGTATTCTTTTTTTTTTATGTGTGTAATACTAAGGGTTGAACCCAGGGGCATCCTACCTCCAAGCTACACCTTGGCCCTTTTTATTTTTTGTTTTGAAATGGAATCTTGCTACATTGCTGAGGCTGGTATTGAACCTACAGTCTTCCTGTTTCAGCCTCCCAAGTACTGGTGTGCACCACCACGCCCAGCTAGCTTTTGTATTCTTATATACTCAGCTTGGTGTGGTGGCACGCCTGGAATCCCAGTACTTGGGAGACTGAGACAGGAAGGATTGCAGATTCAAGGACAGCCTCAGCAAGTAGTGAGACTCATCCACCTAGCAAGACCCTGTTTCAAAATAAAAATAAAATAGGGCTGGGGGTGTAACGGGAGGTAGAATGCCCCTGGGTTCAATCCCCAGTACCACAAAAAATTATATACTCAGTGGCTCAGATATTTCCTCTACAAAGTTTGCCCGTTTGTCAATCAAGAGAAATACAACCTGTGAGAAGATGTAGGTGACATTTTACAGCGTTCCTAGTAACCTGAACGGTTGAAGTTTGGGTCAGAAACCTGTCCTGGAGCCCTGTGGGGGATGCGTGGCTGTGCTCCTCTGTGTCTGCACTCTGCTCCAGGCCGTCCACATAGCCTTGAGCTTCCACATTCCCCGGTACCTGACATTAGGTTGGAAGGCTTCCAAATGTTAAAACGATTTTACTTTATCAGAATCTTCCCAAACAGATTCCGACCCTTGGTCACCTCACGGTGAAATTAGGGTCATCCACCCCTGCCCCCTGTACTGGGGATTGAACCCAGGGGCACTTTACCACTGAGCTATATCCCCAGCTGTGTGTGTGTGTGTGTGTGTGTGTGTGTGTGTGTGTGTGTGTGTGTATGACTGAGGATTGAACATGGGCATTTTAACCTCTTGAGCCACAACCCCAGCCTTATTTTATTTTTTATTTTGAAACATGGTCTCACTAAGTTGCTGAGACTGGCCTCAAACCTGCGATCCTCCCAAGTACTGGGAATACAGGCATGCGCCACCACGCCCAGCCAGCCACCCCTTTTCATTTTGAGACAGGGTTTCACTTAAGTTGCCCAGACTGGCCTCAAATTTGCAATCTTGCCACAGGCCCCCAAGAAGCTGGGATTACAGGCATACGCCACTGTGCCCAGCAAAATAGGGGTCATTCTATCTCCCGTCACCATTCATTAGGATAGAATCACCACTGGATCCCAGTCCCCTCCTCACAAACCAAAAGGCTTCTGTGGCATTGAGCTCTTACTGAGCTTCCTCATGAGCCAGACTGCTAGCATCTGGCAACAGAGGGGCAGAAGACCTAGTGACAGAGGAGGAAGGGGCCACTGTGCACGGAGGGTAACATCTGCAAGGGCAGAGTTAGGATTCAGAGTCAGGCTCGGTTCTCGGTACAAAAGGGAGCCCTGCCTCAGCCACTTCCTCTCAGAATGCCGAGCTTTCTCCAGTACCTTCTGGGTGCAGGGAGTTGGCAGGAGATCAGAGAAATAAGTTTGAGGCCTTCCCAGTTATTCATGGCCTCCTGTATAGAAAACCAGGGGGAACTAGCATTTTTTTTTTAAGTTTTTGCAGTGTGTCACACAGCATGAAGCCCTTTACATACATTATCTCTTATTCACAAAATGGAGAGGAAGCAAATGTTATTGTTCCTGCCTTTCAGGCACATAAAGAGTTTCAGAGAGTCACCGAATCACATAGCAGAGTGGCTCCCGAGGGAGCAGCTGGAATCAGTGGGACCTGGACAGGGGTGCCAGCAGGGGCTCCCATCTCCAGGGTCTGTCAGCCCTAAACCCTTCAATTAACCATCCCTCTGACTAATCCCAGCAGAAGCCTTTGTAATACCTCCCACCCAGAATCTGTGAGGAACCTGGCCCTATTTAGGGATTAGGTGATGGAGATAAATTTACAAACGGCCCTCCACCCCATTCATTTGCAACACACAACAATCCAGATTAAGGTAGAGTTGGGTTTTATTTGGAGATTAGTTGGCATTGCAGATGACAGTGATACCAAAACCCATTGCTGCTGTACCCCCCCCTCCACCCCAAATCTGTCAGGTCGCCTCCACAGCCCCACGTCAGAGGACAGCCAATCTGATGTTTGTGAAAATTAAATCAACCTAAGCCCCAGGCTCCTGTTTATACTTTATTACTTTAATATCACTCCCTCTTAAGGTCCATAGTTCTGATTAATTTGCCCAGTGGTAGGAGGTCAGGAGAGGGCCCTGACCAGTAGAAGGGAGGGTCCCCAGCAGTGTAGATTAGAAGTGGCACCCTCCTTCCCTAGCTCACTTAGCAGGCAGGTAATGGCCTAGAAGGCCCCATCAGACAGATGGCTGCCCCTTCGGAGGGAGAAGGTCAGCAGCTGGGGTGAGAATTGGTAACCGGGCCTGGCAGGAGGGGTGGAGAACATGACCCCCCAACTCATCCTCTGCTACCTCCTGCCAAGAAGACAGGTATATGCCCCAGGAGGGGCCAGTGTGCAGGGTTCAGGAGAGAGCCTGCATCTGTGCCCACCTGGAGGCAGGTAGAAGGGGGGAATCTCTGAGCTAAACTCTTCCCATTAGAGACCTCCGTGTGTAAAAGGAGGGGCTGGGGGATCCAGTTCTGCTGTGTGCAGTCCTAGGTGGGGTGCAGTGGGCTACAAGAGGGAGGGTCTTACGAATGCTGAACTAGATTAGGAGTTGTCCACATTGGTGACAATAGCCGAGGCATAAATAAGATCAGACAGGCTGCCCAGTGAGGTCTGAGGAATGGCTCGCTCCAAAGAAGAGCGGACCCCTGAAGCCCCAGCAGGTCCCCATGGAGCTGCAGCTTTAGCCCCTACCCAACCCTGCCCTAGCCCCATGCTGGGAGCTGTACAGGGGGCCTGTGGACATGCAGAGGCACTCTGAGCTGTGCTGGTGGCGGGTGGAGGCTGGCCTGGCGTTCGGGGCTCCCAAGGCTGCTGGGGGGTGTCTGGAAGGGAGCAGGAGCTCTGAGGAGGCTCAGCCCTGGGGCTTAGGCCTCCCAGCTTCCTGTTCTTGATTCTCTTGGCCCGGCGGTTCTGGAACCACACCTGGTAAAGATGAAGGGGTCTATTCTGACTCCAGCACCCTTCTCCGGGACAGGGAAGACCCGGAAGGCAGGGTACCCAGAGAGAAGGGGCTGCAGGTCAAGCCCAGAAGTAGAGCCGTGAGAGAGCACCCTGTC
Organism: Glis glis; assembly: GCA_004027185.1. Classification (NCBI taxonomy): domain Eukaryota; kingdom Metazoa; phylum Chordata; class Mammalia; order Rodentia; family Gliridae; genus Glis; species Glis glis. Next base: position 8,656 of record PVJS01036013.1, read on the forward strand.
CTCAGCGGGGTCATGCCTCACCTGTATCTTGTGTTCAGGTAGGCGGGTGACCCGGGCCAGGTGCTCACGGGTGCCGATGTCGGGGTAGGGACGTGCTGCAAACACCCGCTCCAACTCCAGCAGCTGCCCAACGCTGAAGGTGGTCCTCCTTCTCCGGTGGGGACACAACCCACTGGCACGGCCTGGGGATGGGGGTAGGGGTGAAGGTCAAGCCAGGACTCCTTGCCAGAGCCTCCATCCAACCCCTGCTCTCCACCCTCTTTCACCTTCCCCATCACACCCTGCCCCACCTCTTCACTCTGCCCATTTCCCCACCAGATCACCTGCTCGGGATGCCTCCGAAGGGCTGGCCATGGAGCTAGCAGAGGGTGAGGAGCCAGAGGGCCATGCCGGGACTGTGCCCACACCAAGCCCTCTGGGGTTTTATGCTGCTCAGTGGCTGGCCCCGCCCCCAGCAGGGGAGAGGCTTAGAGTTCAACTAGAGCAAGACAGGGAGGTCCAGGGGGAAAGGGGAGGCCAGAGGCAAGACGGGGCTGATCAGAGTATGGGCAGGCCAGTTCGATGGCCCCAGCCCCTCCCAGCTTCACAAAGGAAGCCGGGCCCAGCCTCCCTTTGGCAGTCTGTGCCTGCAATCCTGTACTTCATGAAAATCCTCCCAGGGCCCCTTCCAGGCAGCCACTGAAATCCATCTTTCTGGTGTTCCCCGGACTTGGGCTGTGTCTTCTGGAGCCTTCAGCGCCCAGGTCCTGGCCACCTTCAGCGAGCAGTGGGTAGAATCCTATCCCTCCCACAACTGAGGACTGGGCAGTGAAACAACAGAATGAGAAGGGGGGGACCACAGACAAGCCGGAGCCACCCGCTCTCAGCAGATGTCCACAGATGTCGGCACCAGATTGCCCTCAGGGTTGCTCTAGAGCTCTGCTCGCATCAAACCCTTCCTGTATGGCCCCTCCAGAGCCCAGGTGGGCTTCCTGGGGCCCAGGAACCTGGAACCGGAGGAAGCCCCACAGGTGCAAGTGGGGGTTAAGAAAGATGTTTACTTTTACAGAGTTCTCTTCCTTGGAAGTCTGGGCCACGTGGCTAAGGAGGTACCTGTGAATTTCCTTCCAGGTTCAGTCCCTCCCTATCTGTCCTGACCACATTGCCCTCCACCCCAAACCCGGGATAGGCCCACCCTAGGGGCAGGTTACAGGGAACATGGGAGACCAGTTCCTTAGCTGCTCAGGAGTAACTAGATTTCAGACTCCCGATGCGCAGAAAAACTGAACTCAAACTCCACCATCTCTTCTCTCCCCTCCAAGACCCTAGTCAACTCCAAGGGGCAAAGCCAGCCTCACCCAGGGAGGAGCGACTTAGTAACTTCTGCCATCGTCAAAGGGCTCAAGCGCCTGCCTAGCAGCTAGTGGGACACTGGAGGCTCAACTCAAGAGAAGGAGTTGCTCCCCATCCCCCAATTTCTTTTTTTTTTTTTTTCGGTACGGGGGATTGAACGCAGGGGCGTTCTACCTCCGCGCTATGCCCCCGGCCCTATTTTTTATACTTTACTTTGAAACCGGGTCTCACAAAGTTGTGGAGGGCCTCACTAAGTAGAGAGAGACAGAGAGACAGAGAGACAGGGAGAGAGAGCGCTGAGGCTGGCCGCGAACCTGGATCCTCCGGTCTCCGCCTCCCAAAGTACTGGGATTACAAGCGTGCGCCACCACGCCCGGCTCCCATCCCCCAATTTCTCTGGTTTACATAGGGGACCCTGAGTCCGGCATGGGCTGGACACAGTGCGGCTCCTCTCTATTCTTCCTCCTCTCGACTTGTCTGATAGCCCGGCTTCCCCTCCTTTACCCAGGCACCGATCTATCCACCCCACTCAGGACAGTCGTCTTAAACTCAGGGCCAACAGATCTTTATTGAACTGGGAGGAGGCTGGAAGAGGAAGCTACGGAGGCCCATCTGTGTGGGCTCTGACTTCTACAGAAGGTCAGGGGCCGGGCAGCCCAGCCAGTACTGAGCGATGGAGCGTGGGTAGGGAGGGTTCACAGTGTCCACTCGCCGTGTGCGAAGGTTCACTCGGTAGTACTTGTCTGAAAGAGAGGATGGCAGAGGTTCATGAGACCCAGCCTGGCCCTGCCCACTCTTTTCCTGAGAAAGAAGATGGAGTTCTCTCCTAGAGAGAAAGTACATCCACAATGCAGCCAGGGACTCCCCACCTGGCTTTCTGGGGTCACTGCCCTCAGGCTGTGTTCAGATCATGGGGACCAAAGCCAGCAGGGAAGTCCCAGGCAAGATCAGCTTTGGGGGGGACGGGGGCTCCCACCTCCTGAGAAGAAGTAAACACTCTGGATAGGCTCGCAGGTGGCGGGCACAAGCCATTTCCTGTCATAGTCGTCATAGTTGTGGGCTCCCCACCCGCTCTCCTCACTGGAGAACAAGGAAGACCAGATGGAACGGGATGGCCGGCGAGAGTGCTGGTCACGGTCGCGGCCCCGGGCACGGCGTGAGGAGGGGTAGCGTTTGCGGCTGCGACGCCTGGTCTTTTGCTTCTTGGCCCGGGAAGGGCGGAGTGCTGAGCCTGAGATGTAAATGCGGCCAGCCATGGCGGCGTCCACCTTCCCGGGCACACCGTGCCAGTCCCGGCTGATGAACTGGGGCTCCCTGACACCACCTGTGGCAGGGAATGGATTAATGGGGGCCTCGGGTGCCCAGGCCCTGTCCTCTCCAATAGGACCTTCAGAGTCCATCTGCTGCACCTTGCCCAAGGACACACGGCAGGCTGGTTGCCGATCCCAGCACCCAAGCCTCGGACTCCCTGCCAAGTGCTCTTTCCTGGGTCCTCCCTTCACCATATCCCTGGTGTTTCCACCTCATGCCCCAGCCCTCCCCAGACCCTTCATCCATGGCTCCTCCCAATGCTGGCTGCGCCTTTGACTGTGCTAGGCAAAGTCCAAGGTGTGGGTCCAAGTGAAGCCAAGCCTTCCCCCAAAGGTCAACAGAAGCAAAGTCTGGCCTGAACAAACAGCTCTTAATCAATAGCTCCAAGAGCACAGCCCCCTCCAAGCAGCCCATCCTCCCTTCCCCAGGGGTCCCAGCCCTCCTAAGACAAGCAAAGCTGCTCTTCCACCATACCAGAGGATCTCCCCCAGAAGAGCAGCTCAAAGATGTTCTCCCAGCTGTCCCGCTGCAATAGGGCAAAGTGCTGAAACACTGCTGACAGAGAGCTGCCCTCACACTCCTCCTGGCTGGGCTGGTGCTGGAACTCGTACTCCCAGTACTGCTTCCCTGGGGGCAGAGGGGCTGGCATCAGGAGGGTGGGCCTGAGCAAGGCTGGGGACCCCAGAGGCTACCGAAGTTAGTAGCTCCTGGTACAGGGGGTGGGCATACATGGAGGCCTGTCCCCAGGAGAGCATGGAAGGAAACTCAGACCACTCCTCCCCACCCCGAGTACCCTTGAAGAAGTAGACCCGCTCCCGGCCACTGTAGCTATGGGCAGGGAGGGCCAAGGCTGCGTCCACGTTGTCTGGGATGCCACTGAAGCCTTCAGAGATGTTTCGGGGGAAGTCAGGGTCCAGAACACCATCCTCAAAGCGCCAGTACTGACTTCCCTGGGAGGAGGAAAAGGTGAAAGGGGGTGAGGGAATGGATTAATGGGCAGGTTGGGTACAGAGGCAGGGACCCCTACCCTAAAGTGGCCGTCCCCACCTCCAGGCCTACTGCCCAGGACCCAGAGCCTCAGACTGCCTTGTCCTCATGGCACCCTGGCCAGGTACCACAGGGCCCTGGATCTGGTCTTCCTACCCACCATGACCCTGGGCATACCAACTCTCAGCCCCTCCCTAGATGTCCTCCACCCCAACCCACAGCCCCTGGGCCCAGCACCTTGAAGAGGTAGGTTTTCCCCTGACAGTTGATGCGGGTGAAGGCAGCATCAATGGGGCCCTCGATGCCCCAGACATCTCGGATGAGCTTGGGGTACCCGGGCCTCACTGCCGTTTCATCTAGCTCATAGCAGTACTGTCCTAGAGTGGAGGAGGCTGTGTGAGGGAGAGAATGCTCCTGGGGCAGACCCCCACCCCGAAGTCCCACCCCTGGAGTCACCTCGGAAGGCGAAGAGGGAACCATTCTTGAGGTCTGTGAAGGCGTCAAAGGGCTTCCCACTGCACAGCTCCTCCTCTGCCCAGAACCCGGAGGTCCCTCTATCAGCGGTCTCAGGTCTTGGGGTCATCCCCTCAGTCTCTGAGGTCCCCACCTCAGGCCCATAATTAGAAACCTCTTCCTGAGGGGTCAGGTCAGGCGTCAACTCTGTAGTAGTCCCTGCGGGCTCAGGCTTCGAGGAGGGGCTCACGGGCTGTGCAGAGACACTAGTGGTGTTCTGGGTCTCCTCGTGGTAGTCATAGGTCCCGTACTCATCTTCTGGCCAAATGAACACATCCCCGCGAGTGACTGCAGCCAGAGTGGGTGGTAGTGAGTCTCAGCTGCAGAGGGGACCCAGGCTCACCCCAACCCCGCCAGGCTGTGCGCGCACCTTGGGACTTGCACTCGGCCACGTAGTCCATGCAGCAGCTCTGGTAGTAAGAGCAGAGCTCATCACACTGACACTTCCTTTCAGCGTTGAAACCCTCAGTACAACGGCCCTTGCACGACTCTGTAGAGAGGGGTTGTCAGTTGACACAACCAAGCCCAGGCCACCCTCACCCACCCGACATTGCTCCAATACCCTTCCGCACCTTGGTCGGCCAGAGCACCCCATGCCAGCAGAGCCAGCACGAGAAGGGACCGTGGGGGTGCCATGGTGGGGCCTCTCGATGAGGGCCTGGCAAGCTGGGATCTGAGGTCCTGCGGTCTCTGCTCTGCCGCCTGAGGACGGGAGGGAGGGAACTGCAGAAGAGGAGCAGCCCTTTCTGCCACTCTGTTTGCTCAACCTCCAGCCCAGCCCCCAGTTTCCCAGCTCCAGAGGTTGCTGCAGCAAAAGGTCACATTCCCAGAACCCTGAAACTGGGAAAGCTGGGAGACAAAACCCTTGCTAGACTCAGGGTCATCAGATCATCACAACAGGGAATAGCGTGGTGGATCTGGAAGGCAGAGACCCATACTGTCCCTGGGAAAACTGCTTTACCTCTCTGAGCCTTCGTCTTCGGCAACATGGGATTAACAATTTCTTGTCTCATGGGTGTTGAGAGATTACATGAGCTAGAACAGATAAAACATGTAGGGCCTGGAGTAGCTTCAAATTCATTCCCATAGTTGCCAGGCATGGTGGCACATACCTGTAATCCCAGAACTTGGGAGGCTGAGACAGGAGGATCACAGGTTTCAGGCCAGCCTCAGCAATTTAGCAAGACCCTGTTTTTGTTTGTTTTTGTGGTACTGGGGATTGAACCCAGGAGCATTCTACCTCTGAGCTACACCCCCAGCCCTATTTTTATTTTTTATTTTGAAACAGGGTCTCACTGAATTGTGGAGGGCCTCACTAAGTAGCTGAGGATGGCTTCGAACCTGTGATCCTCCTATCTCAGCCTCCCAAGTACTGGGATTACAGGTGTATGCCACCATGCCCGGCTGCAAGACCCTGTTTCAAAATAACAAACAAAAAGGCTGAGGATGTAGCTTGAAGATAGAATGCCTCTGGGTTCAATCCCCAACACCAGAAAAAAAAAAAGTTAATTCCCATAAATGGTTATTGATGTAGGATTTGTGGGGTTTTTTTTTCCCTGAGTGTGTGAGTGTGTGTGTGTGTGCATGCACGCAGTACTAGGGATTGAACCCAGGGGCATTCTACCTCTGAGCTATACCCCCAGTCCTTATTATCTTTTGTTTTGAAACAGTCACACTAGGTTGCTGAGAGTCTCGCTACGTTGCTAAGCCTGTCCTCAAACCTGTGATCCTCCTGTCTTAGACTCACAAATACTGGGATTACAAGTGTATGCCACCACACCCGGCAGTCTTTTTTATTTTAATTAATTAATTTATTTATTTATTTTTGTGGTACTGGGAATGGAACACAGGGGCATTCTACCTCTGAACCATACCCCCAACCCTATTTTGAAACAAGGTCTCACTAAGTTGTGTAGGGCCTCACTAAATTGCTGAGGCTGGCTGCAAACCTGTGATCCTCCTGTCTCAGCCTCCCAAGTACTGGGATTACAAGCATGCGCCACTAGGCCCAGCTCACCCAGCAGTCTTAAAGCTTTTAAATGACTGTTTCTCAAGCCTCATGACATGCCTGTCGGGCAGGATTAGTGTTTAATTTTGTAGCTCTATGAGCCACCAAGGCCCCATAGAGAGACTGGCCAAAATCAGAGAGGGTACTCTTCTCTGATTACAGAACAGTAAAAGTCAGCTGGAAGTCCCGGAGGATATGGGAAGGTTTCAGAAGCCTGGGGATACCTGCAACTTGGATACAAACCAGGCATTCTGTGCCAATGGGCATTTTCTTTTCTTTTCTTTTTTTTGCGGTACTGGGGATTGAACCCAGAGGCATTCTACCTCCAAGCTACACCCCCAGTCCTATTTTTTTATTTTTTATTTGGAAACAGGGTCTCACTAGGTTGCTGAGAGCCTCACTAAATTGCTGAGGCTGTCCTCGAACCTGCAATCCTCCTGTCTCAGCCTCCCAAGTACTAGGATTACAAACGTGCGCCACCACACCTGGCTTCAGTGGGCATTTTCTAACTAGACATACCACACTGAAGAAGCCTACTTTACAGACAGGGAGACTGAGGGTGGTGACAGGAAGTGGCCTACCTAGAATGGGTGAATTAATGGGAGCCTCAGGAATCCAATCTGTTTTCTGTACTGAGAATACCAGTTTGAGCCAGGCGTGGTGGTGCACGCTTGTAATCCCAGTACTTGGGAGGCTGAGACCGGAGGATCCGGGTTCGCGGCCAGCCTCAGCTACTTAGTGAGGCCCTCCGCAACTTTGTGAGACCCTGTTTCAAAATAAAGAATAAAAAATAGGGCCGGGGGTGTATCGCAGAGGTAGAATGTCCCTGGGTTCAATCCCCGGTACCACAAAAAAAAAAAAGAAGACCAGCTTGAAGACCAGCTTGGAGAAACCAATACACTCACAAGAAAAAGCCAGAGCCGGGCGTGGTGGCGCACGCTTGTAATCCCAGTACTTTGGGAGGCGGAGACCGGAGGACCCAGGTTCGCGGCCAGCCTCAGCTTTCTCTCTCTCACTCTCTCACTGTCTCTCTCTCTCTTTCTTTCTACTTAGTGAGGCCCTCCGCAACTTCGTGAGATCCGGTTTCAAAATAAAGTATAAAAAATAGGGCCGGGGGCGTAGCGCAGAGGTAGAACGCCCCTGCGTTCAATCCCCGGTACCACACACACAAAAAAAAGTATAAAAAATAGGGCTGGCTGGGGGTGTAGCGTGAAGGTAGAACGCCCCTGGGTTCAATCCCCAGTACTGAAAAAAAAAAAAACAAGGAAAAGCCAGAAATGAAACTTTGTACTTTTATGTTTAAAAATAGAATTTCCCCAGAGTGCTAACCATCCCCCTCCCTTTTCACTGCCCTAAATGTACAATGGGTGGATGAGCACCCAGCCAGGGATGCACCTGACCAAACAAATCATGCAGCTGGGTATGGTGACGCATGCCTTGTAATTCCAGTACTTGGGAAACTGAGATAGGAGGATGGCAGATTCTAGGCCAGTCTCAGCACTTTAGCAAGACCCTCAACAATTTAGCGAGGCCTTGTTTCAAAATAAAAAATAAAGCCGGTGGTGGTGGTGCACGCTTGTAATCCTGGTATTTGGGAGGCTGAGATGGAAGGATACAGGTTAGAGGCCAGCCTCAGGTATTTAGTGAGGCCCTTTGCAACTTAGTGAGACCCTGTTTCAAAAATAAAGAATAAAAAATAGGGCTGGGGGTGTAGCCAGGAGGTAGAATGCCTCTGGGTTCAGTCCTCAGTAATGTCAATAAATAATAAACAGCTGGGCATGGTGGCACAGGCCTGTAATCCCAGTACTTGGGAGGCTGAGACAGGAGGATCGCAGGTTTGAGGACAGCCTCAACAACTTAATGAGACTGCAACCTAGTGAGACCGTTTCAAAACAAAAACGTTTCTAGTTGTTCAGAATTGTTAATATAATTGCTTTCTCTTTCTCTCTCTTTTAATGTGTGTGTATGGTACTGGGGGTGAAACCCAGGGACTTTCTACCTCTGGGTTATACTCCCAGCACTATTTTATTTATTTGGAAACAGGATCCCGCTAAATTGCTGAGAGCCTCACTAAATTGCTGAGGCTGTCCTCGAACCTACAATCCCCCTGTGTCAGCCTCCCAAGTACTGAGATTACAAGCATATGCCACCGCCCCGGGTTTTACTACTGCTTTAACCACTAAGAGGAGAAGGGGCTCTCAGTGATGTTGCTCTTACATCATCCGGGCGGGAGAGCAGGGAGCAGAGACAGTCTCTCCACCCTCTTTTCCCGCAACCAGTGCAAGGCTGGGGATGAGATTAGGCGAGGGGCGGGCCCGGGAGTGGGCGGGGCCAGGCCGTGGGCGGGGCTAGCGAAGGCTGGGGGTGGGGCTTCGCAGGCGTCGGGAAGGAGCCCGCTCCCGGACTCCGCTGCCCAGGGGCGTGGCTGCTGCAGAGCTTCTCAGCCCCGCGCAGCCGGATCCCGAGTCGCGCTTTGTTCTGGCTCCCGCCTCCCCGACCCTCTGGCGTCTGGCTCCATCCTTTGCCGTCCCACTCCCTCCTTCCGTCCATTTTCTGCATCTGGGCCTGCATCCCCTTCCCCGAGCGCTGAGCCCCCCGGAGCCTGCCCTCACCCCTCACCGCTCCTCCCAACCTCTGGCCGGCGCTCCTGCCTGGTGACCTCCCCGCATTGCTCCCGGTGCAGCTTCTTCCCTTTCGCCCCCTCGCGGGTCTCTTTTCCCAAGGTCCGGGTCGCTCTCCCCGGCCCCGCCTCTCCGGGCGGGAATGTCCCCCGCAGCCCCGTGCCCATGGTCCTGACGCTGCTGCTCTCCGCCTACAAGCTGTGCCGCTTCTTCGCCATGTCGAGCCCGCGGCCGGGCGCCGAGCGGCTGGCGGTGCCGGGTCCGGATGGGGGCGGTGGTGCGGGCCCGTGGTGGGCGACCGGCAGCCGCGGACCCCGCGAGGTGTCACCCGGGGTGGGCACCGAGGTGCAGGGTGCCCTGGAGCGAGCGCTGCCCGAGCTGCAGCTGGCTCTGTCCGCGTTGAAGCAGGCAGGCGCCGCGCGGGCCGTGGGCTCCGGCCTAACCGAGGTCTTCCAGCTAGTGGAGGAGGCCTGGCAGCTCCCTGCCGTGGGCCGGGAGGTGGCCCAGGGTCTGTGCGACGCCATCCGCCTGGACGGGGGCCTCGACCTGCTGTTGCGGCTGCTGCAGGCGCCGGAGCTGGAGACACGCGTGCAGGCCGCGCGCGTGCTGGAGCAGATCCTGGTGGCTGAGAACCGGTGAGGGCGCCGGGCTGGGGGAACAGCGCCGCGGGGTGTGGGGTCGCCAGGGCGGTGGAGTACCTGGGTCTCCTGAGCCTGGTGTGCCTGCCTCGCCCCGCTACATCCCCACACTACACCTCTGTTAGGGATCAGCGCGTCCATTTTACAAACGATGAAACTGAGGCTTGGGAAAGTTGAGCGACTTGCCCCGTGTCACGCTGAGAACTAAAGGTGCAGCGAGGGTTCACCCTCAGGGCTGGAGGGCTAAGGATGGAGACCAGAGAGAGGAAGAACGAAGTCGTAGGACAGGGGCCTGCCCCCCGGTTCTATGGATGGAGATGGCTTCCTCTTGCCAACGGGTCCCCTAAAGTCCCCTAAACCCATAGCCCTCGGCCTCGTGTCTGGTCCCCTTCTCTGCCACCTTCTCTCCTGACCAGGCATGATCTCATTCTGCAGTTGCTGCTGACAGGGAACAGGATGTTTTCTGCCGGGGTGAGCGGGTGGGGGCAGAGGAAACTCAAGTGCAGAGCTAGGCATGGGTTTTCTCCTCCTTCCCCACACAGTACCAAGATACAGCAAGTGGGGTCCGACTGGGCCTGGTTGTTTCCCATTGCCTGCCTATTGGGATCTCCCCTGGAGTGTGAAGACCCCTGAGGATTCACGTGCCCTCTTCTCTGATGCCAAAGCAGGCCAGGCAGTCACACTCCAGTCTCTGCTGAATTCATGTGTGTGTGTGTGTGTGTGTGTGTGTGTGTGTGTGTGTGTCCTCCTACCTCCAGGCTATACCCCCAACCCTATTTTATTTTTTATTTGGAAACAGAGTCTTGCTAAGTTGTTGAGGCTAATCTTGAACCTGTGATCCTCCTGTCTCAGCCTCCCAAGTACTGGGATTACAGGTGCGCACCGGCACGTGCGGCTTTTCTTGCTAAATTCTGGGTCATGCAGCCCTCACAAATGTGGTGGGAGTGGGTTGGGGTGTTTTCCTTGCTGTTTTCTACCTTGTGGTTGGTGGAAATGATACAACTGTGAAAAATGCATGAAGGAAGCCAGGCATGATGGTGCACGCCTGTAATCCAGTACATGGGAGGCTGAGACAGGAGGATCACACGTTCAAGGACAACCTCAGCAAGTAGTGAGACTCATCAACCTAGCGAGACTCTGTTTCAAAATAAAAATAAAACAGGACTTGGGTGTGGCTCAGAGGTAGAATGTCCCTGAGTTCAATCCCCAGTAACACACACACACACACACACACACACACACAGTGCATGAAGGAAGCTGGGAGTGGTGTTATCCAGTACTTGGGAGACTGAGATGGAAGGATCACAGGTTTGAGGTCAGCCTCAGCAACTTAGTGAGTCCCTCAGCAACTTAGTGAGACGTTGTTTCAAAATAAAAAGGGCTTGGTGTGTTGTTCAGAACTAGAGTGCTCCTTAGTTCAGTCTCAGTAACCAAAAAAGAAATGAAAATAAAAATAAAAAAGCAATGTAGCTTAGGAGACCAAGATAGGGTTCTGCTTGTTTAGCAAGTCATTAACCTCTCATCTAACATCAGGTGCCCTGCTGGGGAAGGGCCATGAATTTGGAGAGGCTAGCAAATGGAGTGGGTACTCACTGAGTGGGGGGGGCAGGTCAGTGGCTGTGGGCTTTATTTACTCTAACCCCTGAAAAGTGGGTGCACCCAGCACCCTAGGAACAAGAGGGATGGAAAATACAAACAGTACTGACATTTTGAGGGGGGGTACTGGAGATTGAACCCAGGGGCATTCTACCTCCAAGCTACACCCCCAGCCCTATTTTTTATTTTAATTTTTGAAACAGGGTCTTGTTAGGTTGATGATGGTCTCACTACTTGCTGAGGCTGTCCTTGAACTTGTGACCCTCCTATCTCAGCCTCCCCAGTACCGGGATTACAATCGTGCACCACCACACCCGGCTCAGTACTGACATTTCTCAAGGCTGAAAATGATAATCCTCACCTGGAGCACAGTTAATGAGAGAGCCCTCACTGATATCCCAGTCGGTGCTGCTTCAGGACCAAGGACAGAGCACAGCGCATTTGATCGGAACCGAAAGACTTCCCAAGAAACGCAGGGTCTCTGAGCCCTTCTAAGACTTTCCAGGAGCCGGGGGTGGTGTCGCACGCTTGTAATCCCAGTACTTGGGAGGCTGAGACAGGAGGATCACAGGTTTGAAGCCAGCCTTAGCAACTTGATGAGGCTCTTAGCAACCTAGGGAGAACCTATTCCCAGTTAAAAAATAAAATAGGGCTAGAGGTGTAGCTCAGAGGTAGAATGTCCCTGGGTTCAATCCCCAGTACAAAATAGAAAGAAAGGAAGAAGGGAAAAAAGAAACTTTTTCCTCCTCCACCAACCACCTACCCTCACACACACTCTGTCCCTCCCCCATTTTTTGTGGTACTGGGGATTGAACCCAGAGGCATTCTACCTCCAAGATACATCCACAGCCCTAGTTTATTTTTTGTTTTGAAACAGATTCTCTCTAGGTTATTGAGAGTCTTGCTAATACGTTGCTGTCCTTGAACCTGTGATGCTCCTGTCTCAACCTCCCAAGTATTGGGATGACAGGTGTTTGCCACCCATGCCCAGCCCACTGCCTCCTTTTTTTTTTTTTTTTTTTTTTTT
>PVJS01036014.1:0-20688 GCA_004027185.1 Glis glis
CGGAGACCGGAGGATCCGAGTTCGCGGCCAACCTCATCGCGCATGCGCGGGCGCGCGTGTTTTATCTCTCCTCTCTCCTCTCTCTCTCTCTCTCCCTCTCTCTCTCTCTCTCTCTCTCTCTCTCCCTCCCTGTCCCTCTCTCTCTCTCCCTAGTGAGGCCCTCTGCAACTTCGTGAGACCCGGTTTCAAAAATAAAGCATAAAAAAATAGGGCTGGGGGCGTAGCGCGGAGGTAGAACGCCCCTGCGTTCAATCCCCGGTACCGCAAAAAAATAAAAAATAAAAAAATAAAAAAAATAAAAATAAAATAGGGCTGGGGGTGTAGCCTGGAGGTAGAATGCCCCTGGGTTCAATTCCCAGTACCACACAAAAAAAAAAATCCAACATTGAAGGAACTGTAAAATTTATATATGGTAGAGAAACATGCATAGAAAATGTCTTTTTGTGCTCTTCAAAAATACTATGTATACAAATATTTTTTGAGCCAGAATTATAGGAAGGAAGGGAGACATTCAAATAGTTTCTTTTATAAAGCCGGATACACACCAAGGTAACTTTAAAAATTAATTCTTAGTTGTAAAATGTGAAATATGGGCAAACACGTCATACTGACATTTAAATGACCACTGAGGTTTCTGGCAATTTTATGTTCTCTGATTTATCCACTAATGGGGAGATTAGTGAAACTATAAATAGTGAAGTCCAAACCACGTTTTTTGACAGCATATAATAAATGCACTTAAAACCTTGAGTTGCAGGCTATGCTTAAATGTAGATATACTTTCCTGACAAAATAATTATATGCTGTAATAAATAAGATATCTGAAGCTAAGCCCCATGTGTCCGGTAACAAATTGAAAAGTAACAGGGTATACTTAATGCAGCAATTAAACCATTGGATCTTCTCCCAGTGCTCTGCCCACAGGCTGGCCTCCCACCTGCTCCCCAGCCTAGGAAGTCTCCTCCTCTCCCGGTCCCACTTTGCGGTATTAGCCATCATAAGCAATTCCCCCTCATCATTTTTTCTCTGATCTAGTAGTAAATATTTACTAATAGATAAGGAAAGGTGAGTGTTCTTGGCACTAGAACTGAATAAGGAAAAAGTATGAATTTTCCATTTAAGTGCTAAAAAGTATATTTCATACACTATTGTACTGAAACTTCAATTAGGAAATAAGACAGAACCATTAACTATAAATTTATGCAGATTGGATTTTAAACAGCTCTGTTGAGATATAATTCATGTATATAATTCAAATATTTAAAGTATATAATTCAATGATTTGGGATATGTTACATTATTAATTTTTAAATTGTGGTAAATCTGTACATAAAATTTTCCATATTAACCATTTTTAAGTTTAAAATGTGATGGCATTAATTACATTCACAATGTTACACACACACTTCCAAAACCTTTTCATTACTCCAGACAGAAACTCTAACCACTAAGCATTAACCATTCCCCCTGCAAGCCTTATAAATTGAATTGTTTACAGTACAATATCTCTATATTAGACCAGTTTGGGAGATGTTCTGTGACTTTCACACCATCTCTCTGTAGGTTACCTTTTTCCTCTCTGGAGTAGATGTCCTTGCATCTGAATCTTTGGGATCAGGGAATTTGAGAAAAGTTTTCTGGGTGATTCTGATCCGATGTATAACACTTCTCCTTGGGTGAGGAGTTTCTCCTCATTTCTATATGCTAGTTTAAAAGTCACTGGTCTAATGCAATGCATGCCCTACTCCAGTAATGTAACTAGAGATCGCAAATTCTTAGACTAGGAAATGGAAGTATTAGGGCTAGAATTTGACTTCCACTGCAGGGCTTTTTCAACTATATGAGGCAATATTTAGTAAACAATTCATTTTGAACATTCAGAAAAAGGGTTACAGCTGGGTGTGGTGGCACATGCCTGTAATCCCAGGGAGGCTGAGACAGGAGGATCACAAGTTTGAGGTCAATGTTTGAGACCCTGTTCCAAAATAAAAAAAAATTAAAAAGAGCTGAGAGTATAGCTCAGAGTTAGAACACCCCTGGGTTCAATCCCCAGTTCCACACACAAAAATAATAATAATAATGATAATAATAACAGCAACAATACAACAATAATACAAAACAAGGGTTATAGACTATCTTGGAAGTTCTCAAGTCCACTGTGTATCACTATGATTGCCAACAGTTTAGAAAGTTGAACATAAGTGTTTTAGAGTTTATATTCTGCATCTCCAAATGGCAAGGGATTTAACATCAGATCCATTCCATACTGGATCTGGAATTTTCTAAATAATTATATTGGGACAGGTACAGGTAAAGATGGCAAGGGCATAAACCAACCAAATTACAGCAGGTAATGATGCAGCTGCAGAATTAGAGCTATGAAACATTTTAATGTCTAATTTATGTGCAGAAAAATGTTAATGTTGGCCCTTCATATGCTCTTATTCATGTATATAATATGCCCAAATGGTACTGTTCTTTCTCTTTTTATAACTCATACTTTTCTTCTTTTCCTAACGCCTGTGATTTTCTTTTGTTTTTGTTTTGTCTGTGGCTAACCTGTACCTAGAACTCAGTGGTTGGAAGTAGCAGAGAAGGGTGCAGTTCTCTGCCTGAGATAGTGTGTGAAGGTAGAACATTCTTTTAATGAACTTTCATAGCATGGGGACAGCTCATTAAACTCTTGTTCATGTAATCATTTCTGTTGACTACAAAGTCAATCAGTACTTAAGGTAAGAGCCAGTATTCATTTTCATCTTGCTTTAACTGTGGCCTATGTCTCTGTTTATGTTAGGACTTCCCCAGTATATAAAGTATTGCGAATGAAGAAAATGATCCCATTGGTGTGAAATTATGGGATCATAGTTCTCCATATTCTTTATTCATGAAAATAAAGTGGTGGATTTTCCGAATCTACAACTAGAAGTATTTCAGAATGGGTAGTGACCCACCTCAGACATTTAGATTGAAGGAAATGGATAGTGGCTCTGAGATTCATGATAACGTTTAATTGTGGTTGCATCTTAGAAGTCCCCTTTTCCCTCCCCGAGCTTGGCGGTGCTCCTCCTGAATAGTTCTTGCTCATATTAGCTGCATGCCTTCCATTGAGCCCTGTGTGTGCTGAACGTGTGGACCCATGTGAGGTGGCACGCTCCATTCACCAGATGTATCCCATTCTACATGTTGGTACACCATTTCCTCACTGTTTGAACAGATACTTCTATCCCATATACTCCATTTCTGGATATTCAAGGTTATCGCCTTATGCCCCAGAATTTCCTGTTTCATTGTGCTGTTTTAGGGTATAACTACACGTTGATAAACACAGATGGGTTAAAACAATTTTAACTCAGGGTTGGAAAATATGTAATCATTGAACATTTGCCTTTAAAATTATTTATCAATGGTAAGTAAAGTGGCAAAAGCCTAACACATAACCACTTTCTCCCATGATTTCCCTACTCCAATCCCAGTTATTTTGTTTTTAAAGGTAAGAGAGGTGGGTAATTAAATGTTCTAGCATAAGAAAAGAAAGAGATAGAATTCAGACATATTATGTGTTGTACCTTATGTCCTTACAGTCACTAAAGAGTGAAGACGTTGTTTTTTCCAAGTCTAAAACTTTTAAGAAAGTCTGCTTACGCATTACATTATCTCCTTTAAAAAACGGCTCTCCTCATTTCCATCTCACTTGGGCTCATGTGCTGTCCTGTTTCTGAGTCACGGGTGAGTGTGAGGCCATTGGGGAAGTCTTAGGCCTCATGACTCTGCCTGGCCCCTTCAAGGGCAGCTGGGAGTGAAGGCACTGTTGCTGACCAGCCTTTGCCCTTGTCCTTCAGATGCAGCACCCAAGGTCCACTGTGATGCTTAGCCCATCCCCACACTGGGATCTGCAGCTGTTCCAGCAGCAAGCCTGTCCGATGGTGCCCAGGGAGCAGTTCCTGCAGCTTCAACACCAGCTACTGCAGGCAGAAAGGAAAAGCGAGCACCTACAGGAGGAACTTGACAACAGGACCTCCGAAACCAACACGCCACAGGTATGAACCACGCCTCTCCTCCAGTTACTCACATCACCTAAGTAATTTTACCTCTACTGGAAAATTAAACAGTTCAACGGTAGGGATAAAGAACCTAAATCTCCCACCAGAGTTACACCTTCCCTGTATCACAGGTCCACAGAACTGCAGTGCTGGCTTTTGTTTTTTGGGTTTTGCTTTTTTTTTCCCAGCACTACTTTCAAGTTCTCAGCTGCATAATTAGGTGCCTGGGTCTCCTTTGCACACTTGTAGTAGGTGACAGACTATGGAGGTCACTTGATCATAGTGTACCACTGGCCAGAATTCTCACCTCATGCGAAATATTACAGAATGCAAATGTCCTCCAGCCAGATGAAAGGGCGGACTGCATATTTCTGACCAGATTGCCACTGCAGGCTCTCCCACTTCCAGTTGCTGAGCTGCCACTAGGATATTCACTAGGATATTCACTACTAACAAAATATCCTGAGCTTTCCTGTTCCTGGAGGGGTGGGGCCTGCCAACTTCCATGGAATTTACCAGAGGGGATATTCCACAACTAATAAGGTAGAATGTGTAGTCAGTGGCGTATTCTTAGTTGATATAGTTCATTAAAGTTAATTTTTGAATGGTCCAGTGTTAACAACCACTTTTAAGAAAATACGGGTCTTCCCATTCCCTTAAATTAGCATTAGCCTAGCTCACTACCAGATACAATCTTATATTACCTAAGTTTTCAAATAGTTATTTCTCTTTAATACTTCATTCATAATCACCCTTTTTCAGAAGTTTTACAACTCTTTGGCCTTGCCCATTTAGTTAATTCATAATTAGGAATTTAAAAAAACACTTCTGCCGGGCGTGGTGGCGCACGCTTGTAATCCCAGTACTTTGGGAGGCGGAGACCGAAGGATCCGGGTTCACGGCCAGCCTCAGCTCTCTCTCTCTCTCTCTCTCTCTCTCTGTCTCTCTCTCTCTTTACCTAGTGAGGCCCTCCGCAACTTCGTGAGACCCGGTTTCAAAATAAAATATAAAAAATAGGGCCGGGGGTGTAGCGCAGAGGTAGAACGCCGCTGGGTTCAATCCCCGGTACCGCAAAAAAAAAAAAAGCGCTTCTTCGTGGAATTCTAAATTCTTTCTGGTTTAGATGTACTTCTGTTTCCGTATACTTTGCCTCTCCAATAATATTTGGTAAAGAATTTCCCAACTCTTTCTTAATCCCCTCAGGGTAGTGTGGCAAAGTCCCATTAGCACCGTGATTCTCCATAGGGGCAATTCTGTTTTCCTCTGCTACTAGTATACATGTGTGCTTTGTTAGGATGCATGGTACTGCCAACTATTCTTTGTAACAAAACTTTGAAGATTTTTTTGTCCTTATGTACTTTTCTTATGTGCTTTTAAACTTCCCAGTATTAAAATTAAATTTTTGAATTAAAGTTGTGATAGTAGATGCTTCAACTTTTCATAATATAATTGAACTATAGAACCTTCACCTCGGTTTCTGATGGGCCTTTCAAACCAAACGAGCTGCCTGGGATTCTACTCACTGACCCCCCACACACCCTACTTTCAAAGCATGCTCTTGCCAACCTACCCATCAATGTTTAAAAATAAAAAGATTCCTTTTACTCCACTTAATTCAGGATTAGACCAAACACTATTAAGATTTTTGTACCAAAAAAAAGTCCTCCAGCCAAATGAGAGGGCAGACTGCATATTTCTGACCAGATTGCCACTGCAGGCTCTCCCATTTCCAGTTGCTGAGCTGCCACTAATTTTAGGAATAGGGGAATATGATTAAAATCTGCATGTTGTCTGTGTGTGCAGTGATGTAACGTCTTCTGCCTTTGTGTTGCTTTGCTTGAACATGTAGTGTTAACATGTGTGCTTTTAAAAAGTGTTTGCATTATAAATGCGTGAATTTAGATTCCCTTAAAAAGCATAATCTTGACATCAGGGTGAAGTGTACCACTTGCCTTCTTTCTCTAGGCCTTGCTACCGGAGCAGCGAGCAGTGCATGCAGATTCCTACAGAAGGATTGGGCACCTGTGAAAACTGGGCTGCTATTGATGGCAGCTGTTACCATGGCAGACTCTCAAATGCACATGCGCACACACACACACACTCGCGCACACACACGCGCACACACTCAGCACACTAACAGGGACATAAGCTGAGACATGTTGGAATCAAGTGCTCTTTTAAATTATTCTATTATTATTTCTACTGTTAAGCCTTTGCAGTATTATGCCTCTTATTTATTTATGTAGAAATGACAGATGTGAATCAAATTCACAAACTTCAGCTTGTTACAAATCATTTTATTTATACCATTTGAAGAGTGTGGATCTAAGATTCTGGAAAGGATGTATTCTATTTTCTCATTCCATATGTTGTAATTATTTTCAACAAAAGGTACTACTTTTATATATGGAATTTGAAGAAGAATCAGGGTTATTTATACTGTTTTGTATAAGATGTATAATACTTTTTGACAGGAAAAAGGAAACTTTTGATGAAACAATAAAACAAATTTTAAATATATGACTGCCTTTGTTTTTCCTTTTTTCTCTACTTTTTTTGCTATATACCACATTCTTTTCATTATCTGTTATTATGGTTTTTTGCTTTGCTTTATTTTGTTAGGCAAATAGAAATCAAGCATTTTTTAAAGTATGCCTTTTTAAGAATATTTAAGCACCATCAGCCATGAGCACCTCAGCTATGCTTCAAGGCTTGAAGCACCTTTTGAAATCAGAAATTCCTTATGTGGGCATTTTGGTGGATAAAGGGGTGGAGGGGAGGGGTAGTCGGTTACATTCTAATCTGCCTCTAGGTCACTCTGCTCCCTAAACCCATGTACTCCTTAACCCATCTCTGTTGTGTGAGAAGAGGAGGAAAGCCAGGGCTCTTTTCCTGCCTCATGGTTTTATCTTGAAGTAAGTTGTCTGTGGGGAGAAGTTTATTAATTTTCAACCTACTCTGCTGATAAACCACCAATCCTCCAATTCATACTGACAAGTCAAACTGGGAAACAGATGACTAGAATACCTGGCAGGAAGAGGCTGATTATGATGAAGAAAAAGCCCTAACACCCTCACAAAAGTAATCAATGATTTCAAAGGAAAAACAGATATGTGTGTTGCACGCTGGCATTAGGCACCCCTTTATACAGTCAGTGTTTAAGTGGTTGTTGAGAGGCCCGCAGTACTGCCGAGACCCCAATCAGAATGGAAGGTTGATCACCATCTTGTAATTTACTTTGGATACCCACTTTACTAGAAGAGGCGCACACAGAGATTCAATTATGGGTTTTTAAGAATTGCTTTATGTCAGGGGACGATGGTTCCACAGGTAAGAGTCTTTGTTTTATCTTCGATTCCTTCTCTGCGAGGGCTTCTTGTCTGACATGTGCAATCTGTGCAGCGCTCAGAACTCCCACTTCATCAGAAAGCCATCCTTCCTGTTACAAGGAAAAGCATTGGCTGTCCTTCCCCTAGGCATCTTGTGGGGAGAATGACCCACTAGTGCTTTCTGTGTGGCATGATTTTCAAATGATAATACACTTTCTTTTTCTTCCCTTCAGGAAAGCCAGGAACAGCTGGTGACCATTATGGAGGAACGAATGTTAGAAGTTGAACAGAAACTGAAACTGGTGAAAAGGCTTCTTCAAGAGAAAGTGAATCAGCTCAAAGAACAAGTGAGCCTCCCCAGTCACCTCTGTCCACCTACCTCACTCACGTTCCAGTTTTACATCCCTCTATTGCCATTAACTTGTTAACTTGTGTTGTCTAATAAAGGCAAGTTCTACTATAAATGTCTAGAAGAACTTAGGATTCACTCTCCCTCATACCACCCCCAAAATAAGAATTCTATATTCTACATTTTCCCCAAAGCTCTTTTAAGGTATATGTTTGTCCATAATTTTGAAAATATATATTTGCCAACAGTGACTCACATGAATCTAAGTCATTCCTAATGAAGTTCAGTGGCTCCAATTAAGTACTTACTAGATTTTTTTTTCTGCCCAAGATAAGAAATGTACCTATTTAAACAGGAAAATTATATTAGTAAAGGAATTCAGGGATAATAAATGGAACTTTAGCTTTATTATTCCCAGTAGCTTATGACAAGCTCAAAAAGTACCTTATTGCTATAATGAGACCCCAAAGGGTATTGTTTTAAATAGGATATGGACCTCAAATTCCAGACCACTAAGCAGCCTGATCCCTTCTACCCACTGGTAGCAGATGTAAGCTTAGTGTTTAGAAGTTAGTCATACATCTACTGAAGAGCTGTGCTAGGAGAAACTTCCTAGGAAAGTGTTATAGCTTCCCTGGAGCCAAGATTGAGATAAAAGAGATCAGGGAAAAATTACCCAACCTGGTTTTTGAGATAAATAGCCTGAGAAAGGAACATTCCTTGTTCATATACATATATAAAAATAAGTGTGTGTGTGTGTTTGGTGGTGGTGGTAGTACTAAGGACTGAACTCAGGGGCATTCTTCCTCTGAGCTATACCCCCAGCCCTTTTTATTTTTCATCTTGAGACAGAGTCTCACTGAGTTACTACACGCTGGCCTCAAACTTGTGATCCTTCTGTCTCTGCCTCCCAAGGCCCTGTGTCTTAATACACAGAGGAAAGAGAAAGGGTCCTGTTAATAAGCATTTGTCCATTCAATCCTCTAAGTATTAATTCATTCAACACATAGTTACTGTGTGCCAGGTCTTGTTTTGAGCACTAGAGACACAGCAGTGAACAAAACAAAGTCCCTGCCCATAGGAAATGTAAATTCTAACACACCTACAAAGGTGGCAACCATTTTAGCAAACAGTAAGTTCAGAAATAAATAAGCTGGGTGTGGTTGTGCAAGCCTGTAATTCCAGTATTTGGGAGTGAGACAGGAGGATCTATGGTTTGAGGCCAATACATGGTAACTTAGCGAGACCCTGTTTCAAAATAAAAAAATAACAAAAGAGTTGGGGGTGTAGCTCAGAAGTAGAATGCCCCTGGGTTCTATCCCTAATACTACAAAATAATACAAATAAATAAATAAAAGGATCAGTCCTATTTTCAGTAGAGGGGAACCCAAGAGAAGAGATACTTGATCCAACCCAGAGGTTTAAAGAAAGCTTCCTAAAGGCCTCTTAAACCAAACCTTGAGGGTTGAGTGAGATTTGAACAGGTGAAGAAGTGTGGGAAGGGCGTTCTAGGCTGTGGGAACATCATGGCGTTCGGACAGCATATGGGGTATGGACATGTATAAACACATGAGCATTGTCAGTTCATACTATCCTGGGAGAGATAGAGAGGAGGGGGAAAGAGGACCTCACTTAATAAACCAAGAGTTTGAATTTTATTCTGTAGGTGATGAAGAACCATTGAAGTGTTTCTTAATGAAAGGAAGGGAGGGAAGAAGAAAGAAGTTTTATTAGAACATTACAGATGAAGAGTAGGTTTTGAAATGTTGATATGTTACACCCACCAGTCATCTAAATTATCATTGATCTTTAAAATGCTAATAAATTAGCCACTAGGTAATTGCTCCCTATTCCCTTAAACCTTTATTCTTTTAGATGCCATGCTTGAAATTGGGTGTAAAATGAGGAGTTAAATGTGTAATGTGGGAAAGAAAACTGAAGATAAGCCAAGCATGGTGGTACACGCCTTGTAATCCCAGTACTTGGGAGGCTGAGACAAGAGGATCACAGGTTCAAGGCCAACCTCAGCAACTTAGCAAGAACCTCAATAACTTAGACTCTGCGCCAAAATAAAAAATAAAAAGGGCTGGGGACGTAGCTCAGAGGTAGAATGTCCTTGGGTCCCATCCTCAGTACCAAAAAAGAGAGAGAGAAAGAGAGAAGAAGATTGAAGATATTAAAGGAGCAATAATATAAGTATTCTAAATCTGCTAAACTGTTTTCCCACCCAACCTAGGATTAGAATATACCTTCTAAATGAGGCCCCAAAGAGTTGAGGAAAAGTAACTGCCAAAACCTCTTCTCTGTTATACTTCATGAGCCAATTTTTTAAATGATCAGTACGTTGTAGTTATGAATGGAAAGATTGTCTGTTACTCAGAGCAGAATTTAACACAGTTCACACCCCACACCTCAAAAATTTAAGTTATGAAAATATTTTTATATTTTTAAAAAATAAAGAGCCGGGTGTGGTGGCGCACGCTTGTAATCCCAGTACTTTGGGAGGCTGAGACCGGAGGATCCGGGTTCGCGGCCAGCCTCAGCTCGCTCTCTCTCTCTCTCTCTCTCTCTCTCTCTCTTTCTCTTTCTCTCTCTCTCTCTCTCTCTCTCTCTCTCTCTCTCTCTCTCTCTCTCTCTCTCTCTCTCTCTCTACTTAGTGAGGCCCTCCACAACTTCATGAGACCCAGTTTCAAAATAAAGTATAAAAAATAGGGCCGGGGGTGTAGCCTGGAGATAGAACGCCCCTGGGTTCAATCCCCAATACTGCAAAAAAAAAAGAAATAAAAAATAAAGAAATAACAATTTATCTAGATGGAAAAAAATCTTTCATTTTGGAGCCTTCAAATAGAAATCTGCTCTTTTTATTAGTAACTTCTGCACAGAAACAGCTTGGAAAAAGTGGATTTGCGCCACTCATTTCCCTGATGCCAAGTCTGATGTTAAAGCTGTACTGTAGATAAAAGAATGCGACTGGTAGACGTGATTTGCCTTTATAAAACAACTGTCCTGATGTCAGCCCTTAAGCTTAAATTTAATTACAGAAATGGAATCAGGATGTTTCTGGTTCTGTCTCTAGCTCTGCAAGAATACTAAAGCAGACGCAGCGGTGAAGGATTTGTATGTTGAAAATGCCCAGTTGCTGAAAGCTCTGGAAATGACTGAACAGCGACAGAAAACAGCAGAGAAGAGAAATTACCTCCTGGAAGAGAAGATCGCCAGCCTCAGTAACATAGTCAGGAGCCTGACGCCAGCCCCGCTGACTTCCACACCTCCTCTGCGGTCGTAGCCACACCAAAGGATTCACATGCATGTGTGCACTTAACTGAAATAGATGGAACATTTCAGTAGGTCTCTTAGCCCTCTTTTTAAAACTGTTAATGGCTTAAAATTAAAATTAAAGCTGAACCTAAATCTTCCAGCAACAGACCTGGAGTCTCCGTTCACCAAAACAAGTTTTTCTAAATAGACCTTTGTGAAGTTCTGAACAATCACATATTTCACTATTTAAATGATTCATACGGCCGGGCGTGGTGGCGCACGCTTGTAATCCCAGTACTTTGGGAGGCGGAGACCGGAGGATCCAGGTTCGCGGCTAGCCTTAGCTCTCTCTCTCTCTCTCTCTCTCTCTCTCTACTTAGTGAGGCCCTCCGCAACTTCGTGAGACCCGGTTTCAAAATAAAGTATAAAAAATAGGGCCGGGGGTGTAGCGCAGAGGTAGAACACCCCTGGGTTCAATCCCCGGTACCACAAAAAAAGAATGATTCATATGCTTTGAATTATATTTTAAGTGTTCTAATAGCTATCAAGAAGGTGAATATATGAAAGCAATTTAGGAACTTTAAAATCCTAGTTTTCAATGTGTTTTTTAAAAATCACTATTATATACCAATCTGTATATAGAATCCAGATATTTAAATTTGAGATTTGATTAGAATGGTTATTATGAACTTTATTTTAAAAACAAATTCAGGTATTACAATTTAAATACTGAAAAATCATTCTGTTTTATAATAGTTTGGGCTCTTCCAATTAATGGGTAGACTGTAAGTCTGTTTGATAAGAAGGCTGGGCTGAGTAGCTACTGAAATCAGAAAAGCCCAAGCCCATAGAACTCTTCCTTCTGAGCCGGGCGTGGTGGTGCACGCTTGTAATCCCAGTACTTGGGAGGCTGAGACTGGAGGATCCGGGTTCATGGCCAGCCTCAGCTACTTAGTGAGGCCTCTGCAACTTAGTGAGACCCTGTTTCCAAATAAAGAATAAAAAATAGGGCTGGGGGTGTAGCTCAGAGGTAGAATGCCCCTGGGTTCAATTCCTGGTGCTAGAAAAAAAAAGAACTCTTCCTTCTGATGCCGACTGTTACTACTCTTGATGTATTCTAGATTTAGAACTGCTTTACTCTACTGCACTCTTAACTAATGATGAAGCTTTACTTTCTTTAAACAGCCTTTTCCTTCCTCCTCTTAGAAGTTTCATTTGGGATCTTGTCTTATAAGAAATGGATAAAGCCAAGCCAGGCATGGTAGTGCACGCCTGTAATCCCAGTACTTAAGAGGCTGAGACAGGAGGATCACAGGTTCACAGCCAGCCTTGGCAACTTAGTGAGGCTCTCAGCGACCTAGTGAGACTGTTTCAAAATAAAAAATAAGAAATGGGAGTGCAGCTCAGAGATAGAATGCCCTTGGGTTTGATGATCCCCAGCACCACATAAAAGAAGAAGAAATGGATAAAGTCACATTCTTAAAGCATTTGAACTATAGAGAAAGCACTGAACAAACTACTTTGGGGCAAACAGCCACTCTTGGAAGAGAGATACACAGACCACGTGGGTTTTCTGGTCTTTAAAGTCTTAGAGTTCATGAACTTACCTATGAGGTTGCCTCAAGAACTCAGGGAACAATTCTTTAAACTGTCTTTCTGAACTACTGTCAGGCCTAAGATTTTGAAATGTATAAACCATGTGATCTTATTTATTTGTCTTATACATTTATAGCTATAGAATTTTCATTTCTATATTTTAGTACATTTTAACTGTCTGAAAATGGCCTTGACTTTAGAGTTAAAACCTCTTCTAACTTAAAGAAGAGCTTTTATTGTTTGTTTAATATAGGGCAAAATTTCTATGTTTCTTACTCTTCTATACCTCAGATCTGGTCATAAGAATCTCTTACTGTGATAAGCATTGGCATGCCACCCCACCCAGTTAAAATCTCTGCTTCTAGCCTACTTCTGCCAATGGTTGGTGGAGGATTTACAAGGCACAGGACACTACCAGAGCTCATCGCCAATACCTAATTGTTTTCACCGGAGAGTAATTAGATCAGAAACTTTTACTTTGATGTATTCCAGGAAGGCTTAAACTCATCTATTTACAAGAAGTAGGATAGAAAAAAATCAAACACTAACTGGGCGGGTGGCGTACACCTGTAATCCCAGTACTTGGGAGGCTGAGACAGAAGGATCACAGGTTCAAGGACAACCTCAGCAACATAGCGAGACTCTCAGCAATCTAGTGAGACCTGTTTTGAAAAATAAAAAGAGCTGGGGTTGTTGATCGGAGGTAGAATGCTTCTGGCTTCAATCCCCAATACCCCCCCCACACACACACACAATAGAACACTGCTCTAATGGGCAGGAACACAAGATGAAGCAAATTGCCTAAGATATCATATAATGCCTGAAACTCAATCTCAACAAAATAATTTCTATCAAGGAACTTCAGGGTTCCACCTACTATCTGTCTCCCCTGGCAACCCAGGAGCCCTCGCTGCAAGGGCCCTGACAGGGCACTACTATCTGTGGGACTAGAGTTCACAGTGGCAAGGCAGACCTTTCAAGTTTTGCACAGCTCTTATTATCAGAAAGTCCTGATTTCCCTCTGGAAAAAGAATTCATTTTAAATCCTCTATAATTATGCTTCAGAATATTGGACATCTGCTATCATGCCTTCCCAAAGTCAGTCTTCTCCAGTGCGAACATTCCTAGTATACTTAACTACTTGGATGGCATTAGCTTTAACAGAAGTCATTTTTCACTTAAAACTGTGGATTGGCCTAGGCTAAGGTCAAAAATAAACTAAGCATCTGTGGTGTGCTTATGTGACATGCTTCAAGTCACTCAAGGGTGCCACTGGAACCAAACACCGAGCATATTTCTCAGAAAGCCAGCTTAGCATGTGATCACATTTGTATTTTTTATTTTTATTTTTTACATTATGAAAAGTGTACATTTGTTTCCTATAAACATATTTATGTGTATATAAAATGTACAGTTAATGTAAATATGACTCCTTGGAAATTTTTAGACTGCATTTAGAATCCCTTTATCCAAAATCAAAATACTACTCAAATGAAAGTTAATTTAGCCAACATGTAGGTACTTATAAATTGGGGGGGGGAAAGATCAATATGAGAAATATCATGGATACCTTAAATTTATATATCTGTGCAACAGTTTATTTTTGAGAAATAGTTTAGAGTCAGAGTTTAACTGGCCATTTATAATAAAGCTTGCAGCTTTTAACAGACCTTTTAAAGAGATTAAGTGTAAACTGTTAAAATTATGTTTAGGCCAGACATGGTGGTGGCACACACTTGTAATCCCAGTACTTGGGAGACTGAGACAGGAGGATCACAGGTTCAAGGACAGCCTTAGCAAGTAGTGAGAGTCTCATCAACCTAGTGAGACCCTGTTGCAAAATAAAAAATAAAAATAAAAAAAAATAGGGCTGGGGATATACCTCGGAGGTAGAATGCCCCGAGCTCAGTCCCCAGTACCACACACACACACACACACACACACAAATATGTTTAGATTTTACTTTCAGACTTTTTAATGGCACTCTTCAAAATCACAAGCTATGTATCTTATAGGCATTCAGCTGCTTTTTTATTAAAAGCACTGGTTTCTAAACTTGTGATCTAAAAACAGTTATTTAAAATAGTTCTATAAAACTGGATCTTCATTTCAAGGGAAGGGAGTTGAGTTTACCTTTGGAAAAGGAAAACATGGGTAGTAAAACCTGCATTTGCCTATTTTGCTTTCTTCTGCTTTTTAAAAAGCCTAAACTCTTAAGATCAAATCTGTGAAGGGAGAGAAGTAGGAGGGGAGGGGTAGAACCAACCACAGTATTTTTATTTATTTTTCTAAGACTCTTACTAGACTTTTTAAATGTTTTAAATGTGAATCCTTCCCAGAAGCTTCAATGCACTATTGATACATTTAACCATGAGCATATTTTATAAAAATAGATCATGAAATCATAGGTTTTCAAGGTATAGAAATATATCTTATAGGTCTAGTACTTCAATAATGCACCAATACCTAGGGCAGGTATTATTTTGAGGAACTTTTTTTTAAGAAATGAATAAGGCTTTATGGCAGACTTAGATTTTTTTAACACATGGAAGATGAATTTGTGATTCTCTTTTCATTTTGCTGAGGGAAGAAAAAAAAGTGTTGCTATTGTCAGCAACCTAAAAGGTATTCCAGATCAAGGCAAACCTAAGGGCTTTGTAATACTGTAGTATTAAGCAAGTCATGTTTTGAGTGGATTACCTGTAATGAATGACTCATTGGAATGATGTAATTCTACAAGTTATGCCAAAAACCAAGTCAAAACCTAATAACCAAAGCACTCATTTTTAAAATATTCATGATTTCATGTTTGGACTTATGTGAACATCTCAGCACTATAAAATAGTTTGGGTTTTATGGCATATGGTTTTATGGATAGCTGTTCAATAACAAATCAAAGTTAACTTTTTGCTTCTCAGCTTTTTTTGAATAAGTTAAATGTATTCTCATTGGGGAGAGATTATTGTAGCATGATTTAAGGGAATATTCATTTTTTTGAAAGAAAACCTGAGTTCATCTAAAAATCTCTAAAATTCTGTTCAGATAAAGATTAATGTTTATGTTTATATCAGCTTTGTATATTTCATCTTAGCCATTCTATCCTAGAAAGATTTTAATGTGAGCTTAAAATGTAAATAAATAATTTTGCAAATATGCCTCCTGTTTCCTACATACCCTGAACTTTTATCAACAGTTTCAATGTGTTTATCACTGGTGTTTAGAGCGAAAGCATCAAAATATTGCACTAGCTGGGCATGGTGGCATATGCCTATAATCCTAGCACTTGAGAGACGGGGACAGGAGGATCACAAGTTCAAGGCCAACATCCGGTAACTTAGCAAGACCCTGTTTCAAAATAAAAAATAGGGCTGGGGTGTAGCTCAGTGGTAGAACACCCTTGGGTTCAATCCCCAGTACAAATACACACACACACATCTATTTATATTTACATATACATGCATATATACACACACATATACATATATACACATACATACACACACACACACACACACACACACACATACTACAAATTCAGACTCTCAGGCCCCACTCCACATGTACTAAATCAGAATCTTCATAAGATCCCTAAGTGACTTGTTTGTGGTTTAGAGCACTAGAACTCCACTCCTGCCAAAGAAGTGTTGACTCGCACCAGCCATCGTGGAATGCCTGTGCACTGTGGCAGTGCAGAATTCACATGCAGAATTGTGGCTTTCCCTCAGGTAAGGCCCTACTTGACATTTTGCATGTTTCAGAGGTGGCTTTATTTCACTTTGCCATCTTTATTTTTTTTTATTTTTTTTAATTTTTTTGCGGTACCAGGGATTGAACCCAGGGGCGTTCTACCTCCGCGCTACACCCCCGGCCCTATTTTTTATACTTTATTTTGAAACCGGGTCTCACGAAGTTGCGGAGGGCCTAAGGAGAGGGAGAGAGAGAGACAGGGAGAGTGAGAGAGAGAGAGAGCTGAGGCTGGCCGCGAACCCGGATCCTCCGGTCTCTGCCTCCCAAAGTACTGGGATCCAAGATGGTAGAATAGAGGCGCCAGCACTCAACTCCTCTCCACCAAGGAGAACCAAAGTAACAAGCACAGAAAACACAGCCACATTTAGAGGGAGTGGCCATGCAATGACACTGGAAACTAGCAAGAGACAGGAACCTTGTAGGAGTCAGAGGTCTGGGACAATAGCATAGGAAGAGAAACAAAATTCTGGGCATCTGCCTCCCCTGCTCCACAACCCAGTAGGGAAGTCTCTCACAGGCTAAGTCCCAGCAAACTCCATTAATGTGGAAGCTGACAATTTTAGGTCCTGGGAAGTACCACGGTCCTCACAGGCTTGCAGCCCTCTTAGATCAGTAACCTGATACTGGGATAAGTTAACTAGGACCTTAGATAAGTAACTAGCCCTCTTAGATAAGCATCTTAGATCCTAGGAAGTTTCACAGTCCTCATGGGCTTGTAGCCCTCTTAGATAAGTAACCTGAAACTTAGATAAGTAACCTGAAATCTGCACAGAAGCCCAGTTTGGAAAAGGATCTCACATCCCAGTGAACACCCAGGGTGCCTCAGCCAGGAACCGTCTTGAGAAGTGAGTGGCTGTCTGAGTTTGGACTGCTCTGGGAGTCAGAACCCCTATATATTCCCATCCCTGACTCCACAGACTCCACTGCACTCGGGGGCAGCTGCTCTGTGAACCTAACTTGGCCCAGCAAAGTGACTGGACTGGAGCCTGCTGGGTATCCTGCCCTGTAGGGGATGGGGGTTGTGACACAAAGGGGTACAGGGGTGGGGGACACCACCCTCGAGAGCAAGATGGGGGTGCTTGTCCTCTGAGGCCAGTGCCAGGACTGAAGACAGGCCCCACACAGTTCCTCCCTGTGGGACTCACTCAGGAACCTGTTACTGACAGGACAGGGAGGGAACATGACACTATCCACTACTGCCCTGCCCACAGGGATTGCTAGCGGTGCCTGGAGCAACTCCATGGCTCCAACTGTCCACTTGCCCCAGGGTCATGTGACAGCCAAAGGGTGGAGAAGGGAGCCCCACCCCAGCACACATGGCCAAAGAGGGCCAAGAGGAGCGTTGCCCAATGCCAGCCGCTGTCCAGCTCCCAGGCGTGAACTACCACCTGCAAAGAGGAACACTGCATCCTGCTGACACCCACCTGTGTGGATCCCACCAACACCCTCCTCCCACGGCCTGTCTGACCACACACTGCTGTCAGGACTGAGTGTGAGCCACAGAAGGGATGCCACAGTTCCCACGATAGCCTCCCACCATGCAGCTTCTCCCCCCACACACACTGCCTGGCCCAAGGACATGTGCCTCAGTCCCTCACCACTGCTGGGGCTGCCACAAGAAGCCCTGGCATCACCAGTGCCTGAGGAACCTGTCACCAGATAGGAGCCATCACTCCCATTGCAGGAGAAGCCACCCAGTGAGCTTCCGCACGCTGAACTACACCAGCCTACCTGAACTGCTAGTGTCCTCACTCTTGCATAGCCACAGGGACAGGGGTCTGTCCAACTCTACCATGGCACGTACTGTGCCCAAAGTCATTAAGCACAGCCATAGAAGCCATCGAGGGGCCGGGCGTGGTGGTGCACACTTGTAATCCCAGTACTGGGAGGCAGAGACCAGAGGATGTGGGTTTGCGGCCAGCCTCAGCTACTTAGTGAGGCCTCCGCAACTTCGTGAGACCCGGTTTCAAAATAAAGTATAAAAAATAGGGCTGGGGGTGTAGCGCAGAGGTAGAATGCCCCTGGGTTCAATCCCCAGTACCGCAAAAAAAAAAAAAAAGAAGCCATCGAGGGGCTACACTATGATCTTTTAAAACAATATAAGGAAGATATACATTTTGTATTATTACCATGTCTAAATCAAAGAAATTTTATCGAACATTTTAAAGAAAGCTTCCCTTACCCTTGAAGCCCCTTCTTTGTGTTCACAAAAGCAACCTGGTGCATTCCCAGGGGAAGCAGATACCACTTTGTAATTACCCTCTGGAATGGTTTGGATCCACAATGTCTCCCTGTCAGGGGTGAGAGCGATAACTCCATGGAGAGGCCTAAGGAGTTCCCCGGCCTGGGAAGGGGAAACTCACCTCAGGGCCCCCGGAGTCCTTGACTCTGTGATGAAAAGAATCTCAACACATGCCAGTCAGAGAAAAGACAGAGGTTTAATTCAAGAAAAGGGAGATACATGTTCAAGGAAAACGCAGGCCACCTCGAAATGTTTTTCACAGTACCTTTTTTATTCTTTTATTTTTTGCGGTATTGGGGGTTGAACCCAGGGGCATTCTACCTCTGGGCTATACTCCGGCCCTATTTTTTATTCTTTATTTTGAAACAGGGTCTCACTAAGTTGCAGAGGGCCTCACTAAGTAGCTGAGGCTGGCCACGAACCTGCGATCCTCCTATCTCAGCCTCCCAAGTACTGGGATTACAAGCGTGTGCCACCACGCCCATCTTCACAGTCCCTTTTTATAGGCACTGGAGATGGGGAGGAGGTTGATTAGAGGTACACAGCAGGAAAATATCTCTTTCCTTTTAAGTTTTTACGTGGGCAAAAGATGTGGATTCCCTCAGAAGGACTTTCTGGGAGTGGAGACGAGAAGTCAGGGATCCAGCCAGGTATCCAGTGGGGTGCAGGGCTCTTCTAACAAAGAGGTGTGGCTCTTTCCTGGGATCCTTTCCCAGGAAACTGAGGCAAGTGGAGTTCTGGCAGAAGGTGAGGTCTTTAAGCCAGGTGTGGTGGCACACGCTTGTTATCCCAGTACTTTGGGAGGTGGAGACCGGAGGATCCGGGTTCGTGGCCAGCCTCAGCTCTCTCTCTCTCTCTCTCTCTCTCTCTCTCTCTCCCCCTGTCTCTCTCTCTCTCTCTCCACAACTTCAACCTAGTTTCAAAATAAAGTACAAAAAAATAGGGCCGGGGGTGTAGCGCGGAGGTAGAACGCCCCTGGGTTCAATCCCCGGTACCGCAAAAAAAAAAAAAGAAGGTGAGGTCTTTCTCTAGAATCTAATCACCTCAGGAATTTCAGATGTGAAGCTAGCCCATTGTCCATTGTGATTTTAAAAATATGGATTTGGCCCTTCATGCAAGTCCCGGACAAGCCCTGCAGAAGCTAAGGGTTTTAGATTTTTTAAACTATATTTTCCTTTCCTTCCCAATTTGTCTCCTTTCTACCTAAAATTTTATCTCTTCTATTCTACCTCATCACCCCTAGCCCTCACAGAGACAAGGTACCAATGTTGGAAGCGGGGCTTGGTGGCTGAGGAAGGGTCCCTGGGGATGTGGCCTTGAGGATTATAAAGTCTCTCCCCACCCTGCTCTCCTGTTGCCTCCAGCCTCCATGATGTGAGAGCAGAGCCTTGCTCTCTCCCTCTCTCTGCTTCCCGCTGCCATGCCCTGAGATCCATAGACCCTGGCCTCACATCAACTGAACCCAGAATCTCAAAGAAACTGAACAACAACAACAAAAAATCTTCCCTCTGAATTGTGCGGTCATTTGCTTTAGATTATAGTAGTGAGAATGTTAACTGAGACACCCTCTGATTTATTTAATCTCCAGTAAATGCTAAGATCTTTCAAGACAAGAAGTAGTGTGTTATTCACCATTGTGTTATTCCCAGCTCCCAGCTCAATGCTTGGAACAAAATTAGTGCTCAATTAATACAGAGCACTATGCACAGTGAGTTTGTCATCCTGTAATGGCACTCAGCAGAATACATAAGCTAATTATTTTACATATGTCATTTAATGGTGTTCTTTTTAGCCTTCTCTTTATTCTTTTTGAAAGGATCAAAGTTTTAAAAATATTTTAGCAAAAATTGAGGAAATTTTCTAAATAATTTAAGGAAAAAGCATCTTTCAGTATGATAAAAATCAAATACTATAATCCAATAGTTGAAAGATTGCATTTCCTTCTTGGGCCCATAAATCACAGTCCAACAACTCTGACAATAAGCAGTACAAACTCATGACATTTACTCAGATGAATGGTTTGTAAAGACAATGTAACAAGCCAAACATTACTTTTTCTGAAGAAAAGGAGAAAATTCTAGTGGGTTTGTGTGTGTGTGGTTTTTTTTTTTTTTTTTTTTTTTTTGG